>BDIU01000079.1:0-275934 GCA_002118135.1 Trebouxia sp. TZW2008 | reverse complement strand
AAAAAGAGTGTTTAAGAGCCTGGAGCAGATTATGGCAATGGGTCATCAGTGGTACAATCACAGCCCAGACAAGGTGCGCTGTGGCAGTGCGAGCGGTGTGAAACTGGCTGGATGGACTTTGGAGAGGTTGCAAGCAGCTCAGTGTACATTTATGCACCTAGCTGAGACCTCTGCCTGACAAGCGAGTGCAGCAGAGTGGTCTGGCGAGCAAGGGAGTAAGTGAGCAAGTAAGTGAGTCAGTAAGTCAGCACATCCAAGAATGAGCGAGCAAGCAGGTGTGCCTGCGAGCGAGTCAGCAGGCCATTGGGTCAGTGCAAGCATGAACACAATGAACTGTGTTGAATGACAAGGCAGGACTGACCTCTCGTAAGGGCAGCCAGTAGCCGTCAGCTCTGTTGTAGAGGGAGATGCCAGGCTGAACATTTTGCCACCGCAAGTCCTCCCGCAAAGTCAACAAGCCTCGTGTCTTCTGATCCATGCCATCAGCAATCTGCATGCTGTAGTCCCCTGCAGTATTGGCAGTTCATGCAATTAGCATCTGCTTTATTTGTCTTCGTTCATCATTGCTGAGTGGACAGATTACAAGTGAGCGACGCGTCAGCGTTTCATAGGGTCTGCTGCGGGTATTGTAGCAGGGAAGACATGTGCATGCTGCATGCTGCATTGGGCAGTTGATGGAGCAACTCCCTGGCCATTAAATGTGTATGATCCACCCCAACTCGCTGTTTGAACAAGGCCTGTTGGGCAGTAGGTGCTGTGCATGTTGCATCGAGTGCAGTGCATGCAATCTTACAAAAGCCGCATCTTGCCTCAAATGTCTGCCTTGCCATAAAAGATGACAATGCGCTCTACAAGTTGAGAAGTTGAGGTGAACACAAAGACCAAGAGCAGCGCTACAAACTTACCTGAGTCTGGGTTAGGGGAGAAGGCTGGATGGATAGGGGCTGGCCTTGAGGGGCCTTTGGCAACATTCACAACAGAACATTGAAGTTTGCAAGCACGATAGCTGTATGATACAGACATGGAAATTTTAAACAGTCACCTGACTCTGGGTCAGGGTAGAAGGCTGGGTGGGGCAGGGGTGGGGGTGGTGGGGGCTCTGGGGGGAGGGGTATATCAGAGTTAGGCTCAGGTTGCTGCTGGTGGCGATGCTTGTGAGGCTGTTGCTGAGATGAGAATGCATCAGTCCGCTTTGGCGCCTGCTGACCTGTACGGCAGGTCAGGAAGGTCAGAAAAACATGTATAACTGTTGCAGGCAAATTGCTTGCTTGGTGCTTTTCAGTGCCTGAAGCATGCAGAGTTGAGCAATGTCAAGTGGGGTTGCTGAGATAGGATGCATCAGTCTGTTGTGGCGCCTGCTGACCTATACAGCAGGTCAGATGTGTCAGAATAATGTGCAGCTGTTGCAAGCGAGGTTTTTGAGTGGTGTGGTTGAGTGTCTAACGGATGTAGTGTCATGCAATGTCAAGTGAGCAACATTTGTCTGGCATGCCTAGACAGCTTTGGAAACTACACCATCTAATGCCTGCTTATTGGTAGGGTATGCATACACAGCTGAAACCTTCTGTACTGTCACTTGTGAACAACAAGCCTCACCTAGCTGGGCGTCCTGAGCCTGTCAAGCATTCTTTATCAATCAATAGAATTTACAGTCCGGGGTAGAGAGCCAGATGTGACTCATCGGACTTCCTGGCTTGAAAGCACAGGTGAATGTGTCTGGCAACCAAAGGCAGCTGATCAGTGTTTGCCTCAAAGAAAAGGCAAATGTCCCGCTGATGAAAGGCTGACCCAAACAAAGGAAAGTGTTGACCTCTGATGACACTGTAAAATGAGCAATCAAACAGAAATTAATGCTCATCCTCAACAGCTTGCATGGCACAATGACAGCAAATGCGTGACTCTCTAGGTGGGTTGGGAACTAACCACCTGTCAGTTTCATCCTGAGGACATGTGCTCCTAATCTAAACTTGATTAGAGCAAAAAGAGGGGCTGATGGTGGTAATGCACCCAAATAGCTAGCCTTATCAAGAAGTGCATTTGACACGGCTACACTGACCTGCCGAAACTGAGGGGTAGTTCCGCTGAGCATGGCTGGTGGTGGTGACTTGATCAGTGTAGCGCTGCTCAGTGTTGGTATGGTGGCGGGGGGCGGCAGGGGGGCCCAGGTGGGTTGAGGGCGGGTCCATGTCTGATGCTGAGTCAGGCAGCCGAGGTCTCTCCCATTCTGCAGTATGACAGGTGCAACATTAAATGAGGCAGGAGAGAAAGTGTGAAAACATGCCGAAAACATCATGCAATGCCGACTGTTCAGGAACAACAGACACATTGACAGTTGGCAAGCTGTGAGTCGACTAGGCGGGTTAGGCGAATCAGTTGCATCAATGTGGAACAAGCCTGAAAGCATACAAGAAGAACAGTCCATATTGTCATGCACAACTGCAGCCGCTAATGTTTGCTTCGGCAAAATGCCAGGAAGCACAAGTAGTCATTGATATTCCTCAGCATGCATCATATGTAACAATCATGCGTTTCTGCAATAACAAGGCAAGAATGTCTCAACTGTATTTCATATATCTAGTCGGGGGGGGGAGGGGGGGGGAGAGGGTGCACCTGAGGGGTGGGTGGTGGGGTCAGTAGACCAGCTGCCTGCAGGAGACGGGGGCCGATGGGCCATGTCCCACATAGCATACAGGTAGCCCCCAGGGGCTAGCTGATTTACAGGGCCACCTCCATGTGTCCTAATCTGGCTATCATCTGCAGCAGCAGCATTAGCAGATGATAGCATGAACAATAAATGTAGTAGGGCGTGTTGCTGCGAGGCTGATGTAACAGAATGCGGTGTCGTACATTTTACAATTGACGCCAGGGCGCTAGTTGATCCCCAGGAACACCTCCATGCATCCAGAACTGGCTGCCATCTGCAGCAACAGCATCACAGGGCTGCGTATTGATGTCGTGGCATTCCAGGGGCGCGGTGACAGATCATGCTGTCCCACACAGTGTATGGGTTGCCCTCATGGGCTCCAGAGCCACCTCCATGCGTCCTAAACTGGCTGCCATCTGCAGCAATAGCATCACAGGTGAGCGTATGGATCTTGCGACGTCACAAGGCTGCGGTGACAGATCATGCTGATCCAGACTTTATGTAGGCAGGCCCCCTGGGGCTAATGCATCCAAGGGACTGCACACATGCGACCTGATTTGGCTGTCACCTACAGCAACATTTTGGACAAGTCAAGATATGAATATTCGGGCAACATGGTGAGGGGGGCATGTCAGGCAGTTCTTAGCTGATGCTGTCGATGCAGCTTCGTGCAGCAAAGGTTCAAAGCAACATGCAACTACTGCACAGAGCAAGCAACATCCAGAACAGCTTGCCAATGCAGCTTTACGCAAGGCAGATGCAAAGCAGCATGCAAGCACGCTTTGGGCAATTTCTGAAACAGCTTGCCGATGCGGCTTTATGCAAGGCAGATGCAAAGCAGCATGCAAGCACGCTTTGAGCAATATCTAAAACAGCTTGCCAATGCAGTCATTATCATCTGAGCACTCTCTGCGCCTGTCATGCAGTCCATGAGTAAGCAAACAACCAAACATTACTTATATGTGCTGTGCAGATAGGGCATCAGCTTCTCACCTGGTGATAGGGAGGCAGTCTCATCAATGGGCTCTTGGACTTCTGGCAGAAAAGGAAAGAGGGGCATGGGCAGCACAAGGGGGTGGGGGGGCTGCTGTGGGGGGTCACCCCTCTTCCCTCGGGGGTCTTGACTTTCGCCTGACCCCAGCTCCCCTGCCTCTGCTTCTTCTCTTACCCAGGCCACTGACGCTGGATTCCTGTTGTCTGAATCCCTTTTCTGCAATGTTTACATTTGTCAAATGCAACAGCCATTCTGTCAAGTTTGACTGCATCTGCCTACTGGTCTTGCCTCAAAACCACTTCAGGATACATCATCATTTGCATCACATGTGTGACCAGCACCACTTTTGTGATTGCTATCAGCAACAAGTTTGCACTTTGTACAAGCATACTTGCATGCCAGCATCTTCGTACATGTCAGACCCAAGCCCTGCATTCTGCATGATCTGCAGGGGGCCCAAGGCCATCCTTCACCCAGACAGGGGGGGTCTTAGCCCACCGACAATCTCCTCGCTGGCTGAAAATCAGGACGCTCACAGACCTTGCAAGACTTGCTTCAAGCTTAACTGTATGCCCTGATCTGCATACATACCAGGCCCCGCATCCTGGATTCCACATCATCTGCAGGGGGTCTGAGGCCATCCCCCCCTGCCCCCCAAAACCAGGGGATTCCACCTAGATGGCAACCTCCATGCTGGCTAGTATTCAGGAAACTCGCAAGTTTTTGGGGAATTGTTTCAAGCTTACTTGCGTGTCAGAATCTGCGTGCATACCAGGCCCATCCCGCATCCTGGATTCCACATCATCTGCAGGGGGTCTGAGACAATCCCCCCCCTCCCCCCCAAACCAGGGGATTCCACCTAGATGGCAACCTCCATGCTGGCTAGTATTCAGGAAACTCGCATGTTTTTGGGGAATTGTTTCAAGCTTACTTGCGTGTCAGAATCTGCGTGCATATCAGGCCCATCCCGCATCCTGGATTCCACATCATCTGCAGGGGGTCTGAGGCCATCCCCCACCCAGACAGGGGGGTCCCACAACACTGGTAGCCTCCATACTGGCTGGAAGCTGGGATCCTGCTGCAGCCATGTTGAGGGCACCAGCATGTTCAGCAGCTGTTGCTGCTTTGCCTTGGACAGCCAACTTGGCAAATCCTGCATGGCAAATCTGCATTCCTCTAAGAAATGATGGTGCATGGGCCAGGATGAGCATGTTCATAAGCTGATGCTCAGGCCATTGACTTGACAAGGCCGTTATTTACCGCGCTTGAGCATGCTTTCAAAGATAGGAATGACAACCACAAAATGCCTCCATACTGACTGGAAACTAGGATCCTGCTGCAGCCATGTTGAGGCCACCAGCATATCCAGCAGCTGCTGCTGCTTAGCCTGAGACTATCAACTTGACAGATACTGCATGACTATTCCAAGCGTTTGATTCCTAGATAAGCTGCGTGAAAGAAATTGGGCTGTCTAGTCGCTGCTGCTGTTTTGCCCCAGACAGCCAACTGGGCAGGTCTTGCATGAAAAGCATGCATTTCTGAATGCCTAAATATCCTGCATGAACCAAAATGAACATGTTGAGCAGCTGGTGCTGCTGCTTTGCCACACACAGCCAACTGAGCAGGTCCTGCAATGTGCATGATGCCTGAATTATGCAGGTGACAAATATCGGCAGACTTCAAAGTACAGCAGCTGCCTTTCCTGCCTGGAAATCCCTGCATGACTGCCGCATCTGTACTGCTGCTCCCATATGCAGATGCAGGCAAGCCTGATCATGATCACACAGGGCATGTGTCAGTGTCCAGCTGCAAGCTGCCGCAGGTAATTTAGCAGACTGATGACAACTTCATTGCTTTGACTGTTGCATGCAAGATGACTTGCTTGACGGTTGCAAGGAAGACAACTCACCTGAGGAGAAGCAGTGAAGATCTCTGCATTTGCGCCTGGCTCGTTCATGACCCTCACAGCTCTCTTCATGGATGTAAGCACCTGCAGCAAGACGGTGATGCTATTGGACACACATTGATTTGGGCTTTACAGACTTGCAGCAGAACAGCAGACACACAGGTTCAGCCAGTTAGCAGGCTGATAGTTTGCAGCATGCCCATGCGAATGTTGAAAAGGAATGTGCAGTGTGGACATCATACAAGAAAGCTTACTTTCCATGTACGCTTTGCATGCAGCAGACAAGGCAGTTCACAGAGCCTATTGCAGTAATACTAGCACAGGCCTATGTTAGGCTACTCAGCAGCTTGAGTAACTGTTGCTCGACATACCTGTTCATCGCCAATAGCCTCCGCAGGTTTTCCATATGCAACCAGCAGCCTCGCCATCATGTTGTCCACACTGCAGTCCAGGTGCTTTGCAGAAGCAGCTGCAGCAGCTTCCTGATCTGCGCGTCTGTCCCGCAGTGCTGCATCTGAAGCTTGCTGATGCAAGTGTGACTGTGGCACATGACCCCTATGATGTCTGTCCCTGCGTGAGTCTGAAGCCATGGGCTGCTTTGCGTTTGCGTAGCTTGGTGCAATGCGAGGTGCCTGCAGCGGAGCGTACGCATCTTCATGACTTGAGCTGTGCCATCTGTCATGCCGCATGCCATTTGCCACATAGTCATCTGCATATCTGGGCGCTGCGTGTTTGGTTGAATGATGATGAGGAGGAGGGGTTTGATCCTGTGCCCCTCTGTGACCCCTGGGGCGCAATGGGGGTTGCCTATAGCTACTGTCTGACGCTGCATGCCCTGATGCTTGACTTGCAATGTGCTCATGCTCTGATTCTGAGTATGGATCATGCTGGCTCTGCTGACTAGGGTATGACCGCCTAGGCCCCAGAAAATCATCAAAGCGCAGTGGTGCTCTGTCAGACCCTCGATCACTTTCTGTATCATGTCTGTGTGAGTGTCTGTCTGAGTGCCAGCTGTCTGTGCGTGCATGGGAGTGCAGAGGGGCTTGGGGCCCTTGCAGGGATCTGCCGTTTGGTCCAGGAGATGGAGACGTGGACATTGACATTGATGTTGAGTAATCTCTGTCCAAGCTGTTGGTTGACCGTGCATGTGCATCTCTCCTGGGCGATATGGAATGGTGACTGTCCCTGTCGTGCCGGGCGTATCTGTCAGCTTCGGCGTATGTTTCCCTACTGTATGTGTACGGTGCTTGCCTTGACCTAGCATAGGTCTCCTCAGAGCGTACAGATGGCTGCCACTTGTCATTCCGTGAGCGCTTGGCGTGCCTGTTATCATGGTCATCAGGAGTCCGACTACGCTTCCTGTCAGAAGCTCCTCGCAGCTCAGGGGGATGCTGCTCAAAGCGCCTGCGAGCGCGAGTAGGCTGACTCTGAGGCTGCTCAGAGGCTCTGCTGCCTTCTGCATCTGCAACCTTCTGCTTCAGCGCTTGTACATCAACCACCTGCCTGCTAGGCTTCTCACTTTGACTGCTGGGTGCAGCATCTCCCTGATTGGCTGAGTGGCGCTGCTTAGGTGCTGCAGCTGCCTGAAAAGCTGGGACTGCAGCTGGAGGAGCAGCTGCATCAGAAGCTGGGACTGCAGCTGGAGCAGCAGCTGCGTTAGAAGCTAGGACTGCAGCTGGAGGTGCAGCTGCCTCAGAAGCTGAGACTGCAGCTAAAGGAGCAGCTGCTTCAGCAAGTGCAGCTTGGCTGCTCTTGGCAGAAGCTATGGTGGGCGCAAGGGAATCAGGAGGAAGCTGTGAGTCACGAGTGCTGCTAGCAGGAAGCTGTTTGGGTGACATCTGCAGCTGTTTAGCAGTGCCCTGCCCCGCTGATGGCGACTTTGCCAAAGGCCTGCAATGCAGCAAACAAATCAGCACTAGATGTCAGCGCTGCGGACAGATAGCTGACCTGGTTGATTGTATAAACACTATCGGCCTTCAGCTTTGTCAAAGTTTGAAATTTAGCCAGGTATGCACAGTGCCAAGTGTACATGCTATAAAATGGTCAGAATGGGACAAGCTTCATGCCACTTGACTTCTGCTTTGCATATGTAAATGCGTCATCTGGTCTGCCTTTCACGTGTGTACGCGTGGTGTTGAAAGTGCATGCTGTGTGACACAGACTGAGCTCATGCATGCAACTTCAGCACAACATGTCACAAAACATCACGGTCATGAACAATGGGTTGATAGCTGGATTTTGAGTGAATGACCTTATTCCCAAAGCTTGCCAAGTGCCAATTTATGTTAATCACGTAGCAAGATGGAAATCACATACCTTTCAACAATCTGGCCTTCTTCTTCTCGGCTAGGGCTGCGCCGTCTGCTGCGCCGCCCCCCTGACCCGCCCCCAGGGGTCTTGCTGTGGCTCCTGCTGCGGTCATTATCCTGACTGCGCTCAGATTCTCTGTGATGACTGCCACTTTGCCTTCTTCTGCAAGCATCACAGGTACAGGCTCAGGAACCTCAAGGCTTGATACTGGCATTGACAAACCTGACCTTTTGCAGAGTACCTGGTTGTGGTATGCCATGTGTTATGTGTCACGACTTTCTTCTCTGCAGTTGCTGCCACCCCGCACAGCCAAGCGTAACAGCAACTGCATCAAGTTTGTGACCCAACGTCTGCAATGCCTTGCATTTTGCTTCATTTCTGCTAAATTGGGCTAAACACTTCATGCCAGTGTTAACTGGATGCATGCAAGCAAGCATGATCAGATACAGCATAGGAAAGCGTTGCAAAGGTCCAAACGTCTGAGATGGAGTAAGGAAAGCCACCTGTGAGAGCTTGACTGCTTCCTGCTATCCTCAGCATGAGCGGCGCCAACTGTCCTTGAGCCACGATCTAACACAGGCTGCTGACTGTACTCATCCCTCTGATCATTCCTGTGATGATGATATGGCTGTCTGTCTGAGTTTCTGTGGTCTCTGTACTGCCCTTCGTGCCTTGCACGCTTGTTGGACTGCTCTGCATGCCTGGGGGGCTGTTGCAAACGCGCTTCCTGCCTGCTACTGTCCCTGTAGTCATCCCTACGGTAGCTGTTGCCTCTGTCGTCATCCCTGTGATGACTACCATTCCTGCTGGATGGCTGTGCATGACCCTGTGACCTGTCATAGTGCCTATCACCATTTCTGCTTGCAGAAAGAGATCTTTCTGTGCTACTTGGTGAGCGGCTGATATTCCCATTGCCATGAGCTGAGGAGTGATGAGTACGGTCTGCTCTGTGTGTAGATGAGTCACGCTCACTGCTGCGGTGCCTGTGGCGAGCATCATGCCTGTCATCAACAAAATCCTGCTGACCTGCATTCGCTTCTGATGCCTTGGCAGAGACAGGCGCATTGGTGCCATTGACAGTTTTGCTGGCAGGTTCTTGGGTCAGCGCATCTGTTGGCAAAAGCACTGGTGGTAGCGTGGATACAGGTGCTGCTGAGACTGGCCTAGACTTAGGTGACAGCATCGATCCTGGAGGTCTGTGACTGATGACACCCTTGAAGCCTGATGCAGGCAGCAACATTTTGCCAGCTGGAGCTGGAGCTGGTGCTGGTGCTTGAGTTGCTGCTGGTGCCTCTGCTTGATTTACTGCTGCTGCCACCGCTGGTGGTGGTGCTGATGTGACTGCTGGTGCTACTGCTTGAGCTGCTGCTGCTGCTGCTGGCACTGAGAGTGTTGCAGCTGGCAAGGCTTGCTGAGGCTTTGCAGCTACAGTCGCTGATGACACTGCAGCGCCTGCAGCTGTGTCTGGCGCTGTTGCTGATGGTGCAGCAGACAATGGCTTTGTTGCTGGTGGTACAGCAGACAATGGTCTTGTTGCTGATGGCGCAGCAGAGGATGGTCTTGATGCAGATGATGTAGTGGCTTTGGCAGCTGCATCTGTTGCTGCTGAAGGAGGAGATGAACCAGCAGGCTGATCAGGGCCCCACCTTGTCTTCTTGGCTCTGCCTTTGCTGGCAGCTGCTGCCGCAGCTTTTTCACCTAAACATGCAGCATTACTTGGCTGGGTTGAGACTTGCTGTGATTCACTTGTGCTGAGGCTGGTACTCCAGCAGAGACTACTGTGCATTGGGCAAGCTGTGTTGAAGTAGCAAAGGCACGCGCAGGGTGACGACACAGAACACACACACACTGGCAAGATGCAAGGAACAGTACTTGCCTGTTGCTGGCTGTGCAGTAGGGTCCAGCACTTGAGGGCGAGGGCCATCCAGAGCATTGTGCTTGGTCACCTTGGTTGGGGAACTGCAGCGATGCAGCACATGTGTACCAGCAGAACTCATACAGCAGTCTGACAAATTTGCAAGATTGAGTCTGGGCAGCCTATCTGCCATCAGTCTGGCCAGCTATATGCCTACTGGAAGTGTAAAAGTTGCAGGGACCAGCTGAGCAAAGAATGAAGGCTTCGTACCTCAGCTGAAACTGAATGGGCTGTGCTCCTTGCGTCTTGCCCGGTTGCGGTTTCTGCTGACGAGACTGCATGGCCTGATCTTACTGAACTTTAGCTCAACGAGCCGCGCTTAGGCCTACAGCATGATGTGTACGAGAAAGCCACGCGCACGCGTTGCACGGTTAACAACCGAAGTCGCAAAGTACTTTTGACTCTTTAAAGTCAGAATAGGCGCCAGGGACGCCGCGTCGCCTTTGTGAAGGCTACATCGCTGTGATGTAGAACGGTGCTTGACGAATCACACGACAGTTCCTTCAATAGTGTGATCTTGCGCGCTTCAAGTGCCAGCTTAATACGAGTAGCTATATGGTTTCGGAGCAAGCATGAATGTCACAGTTCTGACCTTTTGCTAAGTAGCAGACATTCCATTACTCAAACGGGCTCGTGATTTGCTTTCAGCGCTAGCGCAAAGCAGACAGAAAATTGTTGATGTTCCTGACTTACCATAATTAGCGTTCAACGAGCACTTCAGCATCAAAACACAAAGTGAGAGGTCCCACACAAACCTGATGATTGCTGCATCCTGACAAATTCGTTGCAGAATGATAGAGCTGTGCGCAAGGAATCGCTTTTCAAGCTCCTGCTGGCCCCTGTTTGCTGTGTGACCCCGCCTGATATATTAGTGCATACATCCAGCCAGTGGCACTCTACTAGATTGCTCGAACGTCGCATTGCGTTACAGCTGTTAGCGTCATGCAGGAAGCTGCACATGCTGTGTGACTAATGCATGCAAAGCTTTCCTTAGTAGATCACATATGCGCGCACTGCAGCTTCTTGCATCACGTGTCATTGAAAACCAACTGTGCTCAATTTGGTAAGTGCTCCTGACATGGAACGCAGAGGCTTGCTTGCAAACTTGTTGGCCTTGCTGTGACGCTTTGACTTGAGGCATAGACCTGCACACTGTCTGTTTTGCCTGCTGTGACATATGGCTTTTGCTGCATGACCCTCAGCTCAAACATGATCTGCACTGCTGAGAAGCACACAAGGAGGGTGCCAAGCACAAACCACGGCTCTGTCAAACACTGCTGTAAGAAGGGCAGCACTCCGTCCATCCCCACCACAAAGCCAACCTGCAACGGTCATCAAAGCAAAGCTCAATCAGGATCCCACGCAAGTGGAGACGTTCTCAGGCCAAAGAGTGAGCTCCCTTCAGTCTGCTTGCATCATGGCCAATGCAGCCCTTGAATAATGTCACAGAAAAGACAGCAACTTCAGTCTGTGCGTGTTGTTGAGCTGTGCAGAGCTTCATTGCTGTCAAGACCCTCTGCTGTGAAGGCTAACAAGCATTGTATACTTGGCCACTGGGGTCAGGCTCAGAGGACTTTCAGCTTACCAAGTTGACAGCCATCAGCGCTATGATGTTGCAACAGCCTGCAGCTGCACACAGGTAGCGGAAGTACCATTGGCTTCTGATTGAAGCCATCCAAGGCTGAGCAACAGCATGCTTAAGGGCCTGCATGCCAAAGACAAAGTGATAAATCTTTGTGCTTCCATCATACCGATACTCAGTGTGCAGAGGGTGGTCAGCCCTCCACGTACTAGCAACATCAGTCATGTTATCATGATCTGCGCGAACTTGTGCAGACAGCAGACATTCTAGCAGTCAAAAGACTGAAGCCGTACACAGAAGTTTTGGTGCAACGCTGCGTACCAGCTCAGGGAGGAAGAAGAGGCAAGTGAGCCATGCCCATCCTAGCAATCTCCACTCCAGGTCATGCCTGCAGCGTGCCACGGCCAACATGTATCAGCCACATTGACATCTCCGAGCAAGCTTGCAACCTATGCTGAGTGTTGACAGCTTGCATGCTGCATCATTGATTACATTACAAGACAGCATGCAACTGACAATGCAACTGCCTGATGACTATGAGGCATCACGCTGAATGTGTTCTGTTCACAACACAGCCACCGAACCTTGAGGCAGAGATTGAAACAGCCAAACAGCACTCACCACAACGCCACAAATGTGAAGATGAGCCACACATTGAACACGCGGGTAGAAGAGCCTCCCAAGGGCACATACATGTAGCGCACCAGCCACTGGTTGTAGGAGGCATGCCAACCTTTCCAAAACCCCTGCACCATCAGTACATACGTCGTTGCGCCGCAAACCTCACTACTGCACATTGTTACAATCATGCTTCTGTTATTTGAAAATGCAACTATGCAATTGCACAAGCGACTTGTGGGGAGCAGAAAATACAGACCAGTGCTGTACAACTGGCCTTACATGCAGCAATCACGCACTTTGACATGTGTATGCAACATGCTGTAATGTGCAAATCACAAGCGTGAGATGCAGCAAACCAGATTCTACAGTGCTGCAGGACATGGCAGCTGGCATAGACACTACAGTGTGGAGCGTTGGCCCTTGTTCACAAATGCTATATCTGCTAGCAAGAGCAAGCCTGCCAGAGCTGGGACTACCTCAATATCATAGTTGTTGCAAATGCAGCGCAGCATGTTCTCTGGAACTTGCATGCCATCAGCCAAAGCCCAGAAGCGGAAGAAGCGCCAGATCACTAGAAACTGCAAGCCATCAAGCCATGCTTCAGTCAAGAGCTTCACTGCAAAGTCCTTCAACAGCACAGCCATAGCAGTTATGTCTTCATTATCTGCAGGCACTGCAGCTTAACACTGTGGGCAGCACTTGAGGACTTGTTTGCAGCATGTGCATGTGACTTTGTCATAACAGCCGCAATAGACCGGCAGGTGCAGCATACATGCGCTTGCTTGTAGCCCTTTGGAAACCACATTATCTCACCTTGAGCCACATGACCATGAGGACCCAGAAGCCAGTCATGCCCATGTCCAACACGCTGAGCTGCAGCTGGTCGCCATATCGCTGCCACAGCTTCCATTTGCTGATGCTGTTGAAATATAGAGTATGTGTCATGAGCTCCATCATCAGCATTGCAACAGCTACACGAAATGCATACAGAACGACCTGCACGACCTCGAGATGAGTCAAGGCATTGCTTGCAGGATAAGCAGTAACATGACTCGCTTTTAACTGTGCAGCACATGCTGGCATATCAAAAGTGACATCCTGCCAGCAAGTAGACTTGCCAACCGCGTGCTGGCACAAACTTATATAGGAAGACTTGTGCTGTTTCTCTCATATAGCAGCACTTCTCTCGGCAAGTGCAAATCAAGCAGAGGCAAATGAGGCTCCAACACCAATGCAGGTCCAAGGCATTGCCCAAACCTTGCTAATCAGGAAATGTGCTCAAACGCAGCGACCACTGCAGCAATTGCAGAGTCACAGACGCTGAAGCGACACAGAGCATGTCTGCATGTACCTGCTTGCGCTGCGTGGGCAAAGGCGCCCTGATCTGAGAGGCAAAGCTGTTGTAGGTCACGATTGGGCCGGCAATGTACAGTGGAGGGTAGTATACATAGGCAAGGTATGTCACAAAACTGTATGCGTCCGTTGGCAACGGTGCCCTCTGGCGGGCCTGCACAAAGAAAAGGCTGCTGTCAGATGGGGCCTAGTGCCAACAATGCTGACTTCCTCATCCATTTGGAAATTTTTGGACATTTTTGTTGCTGCTGCAAGCTCATGCCTATGGCAGCTATACATGCAGTAGTATTTGCTGTGTTGCCTGGCATTCCTGCTTATGATGCATGTTTGATCTGCAGCTGCAGGATCAAGTCACAGCACGTCACGCTGGCATCACTCGCAATGGGCAGCACTAATCCACGCTGAGCATGCCAGCTAATTTATATTGCATTGCGTGTAGACATGAGCATGTCCTTACTCTGAGTACATCGTGCTGGGCCTTGACAGGCTGCTGGAGGATGGCATGTTTGCTTGCCCAGTATTTGTCCATGGCAAAACTGATCTGCCGCAGTGCAATCAGGTTGTAGGTGGTTTGCCACTGCACAGGCCCCTGATACACATCCACCCACTTCAGTGATGAGCTGCAGCAACATCTGCTGTGTCAAGATATGCCTGCTTCGAGCGCTTATGCTCTTGCACTCGGCCTTCAAGCACCTCAGTGTGGAGAACTTCAAGCTTTGAGCACCTCAGTCTAAAGGGCAATGCAACAGCTGCTGGTATTCAAATGCAGCAGAGCTGTATAATACACCGGATGAGCAGTATGCATATGACCTGGCATTGGGGGAATCAGCTTGCCTGAACAGCTGAAAGGTGCTCCCACGTACAAGCCTTGCTGCCAGCAAAAAGCCAACATTAGTCAGCCACACAACAGCTGGCCTGCATGCAAGAATCTTCTGCTATCTCAGGCATTGACAGGTGGTGGGTTGACAATGTACTGTAGGCATCAAAAGACTACAGCAGTCATGCATCTGCTTGTTGGCAGGGTCTTGTTGACAGTGCAAGAGGTGTCTTTATGCACAAGAACAGAACGCAAGAAGCGCTTGCTACTGTGTATGTCCTCACCTAGACAGCATGGGGAGGTTGCTGCAGCTGATGGCATAGTTGATAATGCTGAACATGACAGGGAAGACTAGATGTGTCTGATGCAAATACCCTGCATAGCGACACATTACACTCCAGGAGCTGTGCATCCATGTGCAGCAACTCCTGGAATCTCTTGAACGGTGAATATCATGCCAAACTCAGCACTGTAGAGCACACCTGCAAAGTAGACTCCAAACAAGCAGATAAAGAGGGAATGTTGGGATGATGCTTGCTTCTGTACCTGGAAAACACATGCATTTGGTATGGACAAGTGTGGCTGCTGAGCACATCACGCTCCATATTACGAGTATTGCAGCCTTCTGATACTTACTAGTCTACTCAAGGCAACAAAAGCCAGCAACGCAGCTGAAGCATAGGGAAGACCCTCACGAAACACGCGCCATTGTATGTCAGAGAGATCCTGTATTAGCACGTGACTGGTCAGCACACATCTTGCTGCTGTGCACTTTGAAATGCACTACACCTCACTGTACAGTTGCACAACCTGCTTCAGTCCAAACATCCATCCAGGTCTCAGACCATATTGCCAATGGTCCCATTTGCCAACAGCGCTGCTGACTCGCTGTGAAAGCTGATACCCTTGCCAACAGAATGTGCGAGCAGCACATGCTATGGCCTGCAGGATGCATCTAGTACTAGATGACTGTGGCTCTTCTCACAATCCAGTAAAAGTGAAATGATTATCCAAGCAGCCCACCAAGTAGTAGACAGCAAACTCTGCTGACCGAAACCTCAGCGACGGGGTTGATCTTGTCTGCTTAGTACTCGACATCAGAGCAACTCATGTTTTGTACTGCCACTTTGAGCCTGACGCAGCCATCACACGGCCTGCCACTTTTGTCATAAGAGCAGTGATCACTCAAGATCAAAGCCTGAACACTGACTGGTCCGAGTCAAGGATGGGCTGAAAGACGGCAGTGAGCGCTAAAACCACTGCCTGGTGTGGTCTTGTAGTCAATATAGGTAGAATGTCGCCGTGTGACCGACAAATTTTAGCTTCTGCTGCACTAGCGCGTTCTGCTCTGCCAGTATGCACGATGCGCGTGAGTGCCCTCACGGACGCGTCGCGTCCCTTCCGACTCGAGCATATTGATCTCAATAGCTGGATGTTCATCGGCAGGCATCGAGCTGTCGGGCATCTCGCCTTCAGGAGTTAACATTGCTGTGCAGTCGAGCCGTGTAGTGGCGTGAGTTACAGGCTCGGATCGATCCTCGTGTTCACCTGTTGCGTCTCGTTGTCTGTCTGATTCAGGTCAAGAAGTGACACTCGTGTTGCTGGGGCCGCAAGGCCGTCCCGCAGCAGAACTCACATCGTTGCATCGGTAATGTCAAGCCCCACTGGGCTGCGCCGGGCTTTGTCGCCCAAGCGCTCGCTGAGGCTAGAAGCACAGGGCAGCGAAGGATCTGGTCTCGGCAGATTATCGTTCTCAGCCAGCAGGAAGCGCACCAGAAAACAGAGCAAGCTTCAGCCATCGCCAGGAGCTGCAGATGTTGACCCTCAAGCGTTCTTTGAGGACTGGAAGATCACCCCTCAAGAAGAGGTCAGCCACAGAAGCTATAAATTCTGCTTGTTGCGTTGAAGTTACTGGCATTCACTGCTGTAACTCAGCAGATTGCTGACGCCCTGAACCTACAACATAACGCAAGTGACGTCAGCTCATGCATACAGGAGAAGCGTCTTGCAGATTTTCATGCTGCGCTAGAAAAAGAGGGCGTACTCAGGCCTCAGTTTGGTAAGAGATGATGACAAACAAGCAAGCTTTCAGGCGATTTATGTCCTCGGCGTATCAAAAGCCCAGACCAACTTATTATGGTGTGCTGCGCTGTAGACATGTACATGCAACGACGGTTTCTGCGGGCACGTAGTCATGATATTGCCAAAGCCAAGGCCATGTTCATGGCGCATATGCAATGGCGCAAAGAGTTTGGTGTTGATGAGCTGCACAACTTTGTCTTTCAAGAAAGGGATGCAATGATTTCTCTGTACCCTCAAGGCTACCACAAGACAGACAAAGTGGTAAGCTGATGCTAGCTTTCCTGAGCTGAGGGGTTGCACACAACAGCAGCATGTCCTGGCATGACGCCAGTTCAAATGCTGGTCTCGGATGGGGCTCTTTGTAATGCAGCAGCAGCTGTGTCTTGCACCAGCAGTTTTTGTTTATCACTATGCTTGGCTTGCCTTGTCAGTGCATGCTTGTCAGCTTGACTGCTCTAAATCATGGCATGCGTGACATCTCTATGCTTGCTTTGCCTCGTCAGTGCATGCTTGCCAGTTTGAGAACCCGTTTCTATGGCATGCATGAAATCTCTATGCTTGGCCTGCCTTCTGAGTGCATGCTTGTCAGCTTGGAGACCATTGAGATGGTATGCTTGTCACGCAGGGTCGACCAATCTACATCCAGCATTTGGGTCAGGTCAACATCAAGAAGATCTATGAGATCACAACAGAGGAGCGCATGCTGAAGTTTCACGTACAGGAATATGAGCGCTGCATACAGTACATCATGCCTGCATGCTCAAAGGTGGCAGGCAGGCATATTGAGCAGACGTTTGCGATTCTAGACGTCAAGGGTAAGCTCTTTCTGACTCAGCTCGCCATACCTTGTACGCTCTGAAATCGTCATGGCGTCACCTGTGTTGTGTGCTGTTACAGCCCTATCGAGGTATGTTTGTTCTGCAGTCACTGTTGAGCCTTCGCTGCATGGCCGACTGCTTTATGTGGATGTGGTCACTGACAAGTGATGTGTGTTTAACTCCAAATTTACTGTTGGCGTGCTTGAAGAGCTTGTGGTATTGTAGGTGTTGGGATCAAGCAAGTAAGCAGTGTCAAGCAAATGCTCGGCAAGCTGACAACTCTTGATTCAAACAATTACCCAGAGATGCTGGGCAAAACTTGCATCATCAATGCGCCTCCTGGGTTCGGCATGATGTTTGGCATGGTCAAGCCTTTTCTGGACGCTCGCACAAGAGCCAAGGTCGAGGTAAGTAGGTTGCAACAAGCAGCTTGGAGCATGCTGCAGTTGACACTATAGCATAGGCTCTTGCCCCATACAAAACCCTGTACAGAAGCACCGCTTCTTCCACAAGCTGCAAGGCTGGCTATTTTCGTATAATTTCTGATGTCATACTGATAATCGCAACACTCTTGATCACTGCATTTGCAGTGGTTCAGCATGTGTCTAGACTGGGTACTGGACTGGACGCGCAAAGACACTTGCTTGGTGATTATAAGTACCTAACAAGGCCTTTGAGCCTAATCAGCGTGCGTTTTTAGATTAGATAGGTAGATTCTGCAATCTGTTCAGTACTGCATGGTGCTGTACTCAAGGGTTGATCAAGTTCTGCTGGAGCAGCAGTATGAGACTTTTGGAAATGCTTGCAGTTTTGCATGTATTCAGCCTGGTGCTGGTTGCACATTTGGATGCATTATAACAGCTTCCATACGTTGCTTTTGGTCTCCTCCGCTATGAAGGTGCTGGTTCGCAAACGGTCGACCCCGTGTCCACAGGTTGCGTTCACGTTGAGAGAATGCTGTGTCACAGCAGCTGTTGGCGTTGCAGTCATCAGTCATCTTCAGGAATACATAAGGCAGATTGATCTCTCTGTTCCTCAGCGCATCACCAAGATGCAATTGGGCTGTTGCAGGTTTGCCCAAAGGATTACATGCCCGTCTTGCTGAAGTACGTAGATGCAGAGAACATTCCTCGCTACCTAGGCGGCACCTCAGACGCCACCCTCATAGATGACGCAGGCCCTTGGAACGATCCACAGCTCAGAGCAGAGATTGAGGAAGACATTGCATACCGAGATGGCTCTGGCAATCACGCCATGTCACCTTTGAATGAGTCACCCAAAGCCTCAGCATCCAGCCAGACAGCGGCTCATGATCACCCGCAAGGGATCATGGGCAGCAATGCAGACAGCGCGTATGGCAGGGGGGCTGAATCTGTTCCCTTGGCTAGAGGACCTCAAGCCCTGGGCGTGCCTGCTCAAGCCCAACATCAGTCTCCATTCGCAGCGCAGTCTCAGAGTCCTCCATTTGATGCAGATACCAGTCAGGTGAGTTGTAGATCACTCCCTATCATCAGCTTTTTTATCGCTAACAGTCTGAACATCCTGACAGAAGGCTGCATCACTAGCATGTTAGGGCGGTCAACAGCAAGCTGCATGATGCATTGAGGATGCCTCCTGATAACTTTGTGATGTCTTTCATTGCCTAATCACATGCTGTGCTGCAATTGACGTTGCCATGTACTTGCACTTGCATGTGTCTGTGCTTCTGCAGCACCAACAGCACAGAATGTGGTGCTCCGTAAGCAACGTCATCCGTGCTGATTGTATCTGGAAATTTTCAGCGTAACCACTGTTTTGGTTTGATGTGCAGTTCAATGATGCATATGAATACGATGATGCATCAGAGTATGATGACGCAACGTCTCGCCTAGGCAGCATGAGCATGAGCTCAGCCTACTCCTCAGATGATGACTCGCCGCCCCTGCGCGGCAGCCCTGGCCATCATAGAGAGGTATCTTCACACCCAAAATGCATGCTGCTTCAGTGCTTTGCGTAGTCACCAAGACCTGATGAATATGCTGCTGCTGCATAAAGAGTGGTGTTTGGTCCAGTGTGGTGCTTTGTCTCTCATGACTGCGTGCGTGTACCTGCAGTCATGTGGCGGCCTCACGCTCCATCAAAGCAGAAGACTAGCATGTTTGCCTTCACTTAGCATTGCTTTGTATGCATTGTTTCTGCGATGAATTGAGATGCAGGCACAATTGCCAACTTGAGGCAAGCTTGCATGCAAGGTGTGGGATGCAATGCAGGGTGCAAGCACAGCTGAGGTCAGGTTGCAGGAGCCCCATGCGCAACCCCACTCAGGGGTTGGGCCTGATGGGGAAGCCTTGGCTTACAAGGCTGGTGATGACAGGGGGTTTCAGCAGCTGCCGGCAAACAACTGGCCTGCATCATCCAAAAAGCCACTCTTAGGTGAGTGGACAGTAACGCCATGCAGCAGATATATGCAAGGCTGATGCGTGCATTTCAAACACTTTGCAAGCAGTGTGCACATGGCCAGTCACATGTTGCCAAGCTGGCAACAGTGACATTGCTTTCAGTACATGTCTTCACATGTCATGATCTTGTGCTCATATCATGGCACAGAGCAGTCTTTGAGCGAAAGGTAGCTGTGAGAAAGGAACACTATTGAGTGAAACCTGCATCTGCCACAACGCGTTTGTCACACTCATGCAGTCAAACATCGTGCCTGCTACTTGCTGGCCTCAAACATGTGGCATGCATAAGCATTCTACAGCAACTGCGAGTTCAATTGATGTCATGCCATCCTTCTGCAGAGCGAGTGCGGGATTTAGAAGCCAAGCTGCCCAACCTGCAGCAAAGGCTCAATCTTCAGAATGGCACAGCATATGATAGGCAGCCTTCGCCAGTCCAGCATAGCCTTGTGGGGCGTGTGGAGGCGCTTGAAGAAGCTGTGGATGTTCTGATCACTGCACAGGTAGCTTCACCTGTCATATGTTCAAATCTATACTGCAAATTAGCCTTGTTGGGGTTGAGGACCCTTGTAAAAGCCTTGAATGCTCTGATCTTTGCACAGGTAATTTGCCCTGTTATCTGATTTTTTTGCATGCTGCAAATATTGCCTCGTTTTGCGCATGGGGGTCTGAGGAAGCTGTGGACATTCTGATCACTGCACAGGTAGCTTGGCCTGTCATCTGTTCACATGCGTGCTGTACACACAGCCTCCTTGGGCAAAAGCAGGCTTGCAGAAGTTTGTGGGTGTTTTTATCACTGCACAGTCATCTGCGCTAGTGACCTGACGACATGTATGCAGCAAATATAGCCTTGTTGAGCTATGACGGCTCTTCAAGCAGCCGCAGACATTGTGATCACTGTACAAGTCGCTTTAAGTGTCATCTGATCACATGCATGTTGCTCATGTAGCTTGCAATTGGTGAGTGGCAGCACTGTATAAAGTTATTGTTGCGGGTCTGGTATGAGCAGGATCAATGCGGCAGGCATTTGACAGCAGTCTGGGTCTTCATGCAGCACTGCCTATGCATGTAGAGTCTAAGCCAAAAGCTCATGCCGCATGCACAGGGGCTGCTTCAAAGCAAATCCTCTGATTGTGTTGATGTTTGTGCCATGGTTTTGACAGCATGATTGAAGCGCATGATGCAAAGGAATTCATGGTTTGTATGCAGGAACACCAGCTGGAGAGTGGTGCTGAAGAGAAGACCAGCAGCAAGTGCTGCCAATGCTGTGTGATCATGTGATTTTGCTCATGTCAAGTGTGGATGATTCGACCAGCCTGGCGTTCTGTAGCAGCTTATTTGTTGAGAAAGTGCTTTCACGTCCCAGTAGATTCTAGGCAAGATCTGGTGTAGTCTGCATGCAAGGAGGTTGTCTGACTCCAGAGTCGAGTATGTCCTGTCTGTTTGACATTGATCAAATGCAGCTTGAGCACTTAGTGCTGAATGTTGAGCGCCTGCCAAGATTGATTTAGATCCTTACTTCTTTGAGATCTGCTGCGATCTGCTTCAGATTTGTTCGTTTCGTGTCACAAAGGTCAATCTCATGAGACTGTTCCAATGTGCCAATGCTGCTGATGCTGATGCCTGCCCATCAGCAAAGCATGTCCTTGCTGAACTCCTGCAGGTGGCCAGGCGATCTCAAAGCATTGAGCCAAGAGCTGTTGACTTCTGACGGTGTGACGCCTGTTTACAGCGTCAACATCGCCGTTGCTGCACGCAACACAGCATTGTGATGCACTGCCACTTTGTCACTCTTCAGTCGCACAGCGGCTTGCAGTGCGTGTATGTGTGTAGAGAGCTTGCGAGCAAGAGCAGCAAGTTGATTGAAGTGCAGGTGGCTCAGGTGCTGGGGCCTGTTGCGACTGCCGTGTACTGTAATGGAGCAGCACGGTAACAAGAGCACCTACAACATCGAAACTGTCCTGAGGAAGAACATAGTTGACTCAGAGTACTGGAGGAATACTTGTGCCAAGTTGCAGACATGGGAGGAGATAGTGGACCAGATATACTACGATGTCACTCACGTAGAGCCCTGGATGAGTGGCAATGCTCGGGGAGCCTCGTCTGCGTTCGGTCTGCTGTACAGAATGTGTCAGCTGGTGCCCAGCGAAGAACAAGTAGACGCACTTTTGACGCACGAAGACTCGCCTTTCATCCGCGCGGTAGGTAGGCCGTGTCACCTGAGCTGCAGCAACCTTCAACTGCAGATCTTAAGGAGCTCCACTGAGTCTGGTCTCTGTCACAGGTTGGATTCTTGTACCTGAGATACGTAGGCGATCCCAAGCAGCTTTGGAGCTGGTTGAGACCATATGTGCAGGACCTTGAGGTGATCTTTCAGTTCGCACTTTCAGCCTTGGCTGCTGCCTGCGACACTGGCTCATGCGTAGAATGGTTTTGATACGTGCAGGAGATCAGCCCTAGTGGAGAGAATGGCTCTGTTGTCACGATTGGCGACTACGTGCGAGATGTGTTTCTGGAGCAGGTACTGAAATGTAAATGCACAGTGCTGTTCCAGCTGACAATGGTATCACGATCTTCTTTTTTACACCTTTAGCCTCTCCTGGTATCTGCATTTATGGCCTGACTGTAAAGTTGCTTGCTTTTTGGCTTTTCGTCGATGTCCGCACATGAGGTCTGATGCTGCAAGGCAAATTGCAACGCTGTATCTGCTGCTGGGGCTGATGTGTGTGGCTCACAGGTGGCTGCCGGCTTTGCTTGACTCCCACCAGAGGCTGCAGTCACGCAGGTTCACCACACTGCCCCTCATTCTTGCCTGCAAGCTGTGCATGCTGTTCTACCACACTGCTGGCCGTATGCATTCCTAGCTTCCCCTGCCTGGCATTGCTGCATTCATGTGGCTGTTTGCATGACCATCTGTGCATACAAAAGGGCTCCATCTGCTGTGGTTCAATATGCTCTCGGCCTGTTGCGCAGTATTACTTTGAGACAATCTTTCCCCGCATACCCAAGCCTGTGAATGACGAGTGGATGGGTAGCTTACGTGGCATGGGTTTGCCAGCAAAGGCTGTAGGCAATGGGGGTCAGGGGGGCCCAGACCGTAGGGGTCTTGATGAACCCAACAGGCGGCCTGCCTCTGTGAAAGCCTCTCTCTCTGTTGCATTTGGGCAGAGGGCACCCAACAGGGCTACTGCACGTGAGGAGGGGCGGGGTCTGGGGGCTGGCATGAAGAATGTGTACAACGGCACTAGGGAGGAGCGGCCACGCTCTAGGTAGGTAACGCCCTCTGACTCTCGTCAACTGAGCTGTCAGTGTCTGTTTCACCCAAGCATCTCGTGAGGAGAAGTGCACAGTTTTGATCTGCAACTTACAAGCACTTGGGTTCAAGGCTTGTAGGTCATTCGTATCTACCTTCTCCACCTGCTTTGCATCATTGATTGAGAGCACTCAGGCGAAGATGCTTTTGAGTTCAGCTGCATTGCCATTGGCCTTGCTGTGCAGCATTGCCATGCTGCGAATTGTGCCTTGATGGTCTTGGAACAAACAGATAAATGTTGCGCACACACACCCTGCTAGTCACAATTGTACATTGAACCACAAGTGCTGCTGCAGTTCACATGACACAAAGTGCGGCGCTGACAGGAGGCAGGCAGAGGCGGCGCAGCGTGATGATCAGTCAAGCAAAGATAGACATCGCAGCAGGTACATCATCCTTTGCACTTGTGAGCATTTTCACCTGAGACTTTGCTGCTATATTTGAGCCGGTAAAATTGGGTCAATCACACACCAACCTTACGCGCCCACTTTATAGCTCAGGGCAGTAAGCCCACACATGGCCCAGGCTTGTGTCATTACTGTATTGCATGGCAGCAGGGATGCAGTAGTGTGCGTTGTCTAGTTGCACCACTGATGAAAGGTGATTTACGGCAGACATGGGCTACAGCCCATTGTCACTGATCACTATGGACACCATGCAGACCAAGTGTCTCAGACAGTTTGTTTGAGATGCTTGTGCTGCCAAATGCAATGGCAAGTGCTTTGAAAAAAAGCAATTTGGTACTTCGCAGGGATGCATCAGACAGGGATGCTAGGGCTCCTAGGGATCATGCCTCTGATGCATTTGCTGCCAGACGCAATGACGACAGCAGACATCAAAGCAGCAGACACCATGGCAGCCACAGGTCGAGCCATAGAGATCGGCAGCAGGATGATAGAGGCTCTTCAAGGGACTCCAACAGGGACAGGTCTCAAAGGTCTGGGATGTCCAGAATCTGCTGCACCAGTATGCCTTGTGAAGCATGCACCTACAGAAAGCAACCAGCAACCTGTATCAGCCATGCGCAGAACCTTGCTGTGCAGAACTGTGGCCATGCATATACTATGTTTTTGAATGTCTTACATTTTGTTGTTGGTAGGTCGGCATGCAAAGCATTGCATAGATGACTGCAAAAGGCGTGCATTCCATATCAGCTGATTCGTCCTATGCAGCCAGCGTATGTCAGCAGATCTAGGTGAAAACGTAGTTACGCTCACAGACACTTCTGAATGAAAAGGAGTTGTCATAACACTCTCTGTAGGGGCAGAATAACTGACGCCCAGTACAAGCAGGCCTGATGCAGATTCAAGCAAACTATGCAGTGCATTTCTCCGAGATCTCATGCACTGTGACCATGCGCTGGCCTTTTTTGCCTTGCAGAAGCTGCATGTATTCAACATCAATATTGATATCTGTTGATTGCATGCCACTTGCTTTAATTGCGGATGTGCTTGGGCATTGACGCACAGATCATCAAAGCTTTCTGACAGCCTGTATTGTCAACAACTGTTGCTTACATCAAAGTGCGTGCAGGGATGACAGACATCGTGACAAACATCACAGCAGCAGCAGGCGAGAGCAGCACAGGCAGCGCAGCAGAAGTCCTGCAACACATAGAAGCAGCCGGGATAGGCAGGTGTTTGCAGATAATTCAGCCTCTGACGCTGCTGCTGCAAAGATGAGCAAGCTCAAGGCAGCCTATGGCTCTTCGCCCATCAGGTTAGTCCTGCCAAAGCTGAAAAGGAGGAAATTTGGTATAATCAATCAGTAGCTGGCCTGTAGGTGTCATCAACTGTCACAGTTTTGGTTCTAATGTGCAGCATGCACGAAGCACATCCATTGCTCTCACCCCGGTTCAGGAGTTTCTAGGCGCTGTTGCCAGGAAAATGCTGCAGTCAGTCTGATATGGTGTTGCTGTGGTCGACAAGCGCTATGTCAAGAATGCGCTGCAGCAAGTCAAACGTAATGCTGCGTTTGATTGCATATGCAAGAGCCTTGCAAGGTTGCTTCTTTGTGTGTGCAAAAGCATTGCAAGGCCTGACTTTGGAGCTGCTATGTAGAGGCAGTGAGCGGCGAGAGCCAGCCAAGCTTGGTGCTGAGGAAGTGTATCATGTTGGTGGCTCACGCAGGTGATGAAAAGCTGCGGCAAGCATCAAAGCTCCGTTGCAAGGTCCAACTTTGAGTCTTGTCATACGCCAATGCTGGTTCGTTTGGTGTGTGGTGTTGTGTTGGTCATGACACTCACAGTGATAGTTTTGTTCAGGTTTGTATGAATCCCTGCGTGATGAGGCACATACGAGCTTGCGCCATTGCAGCAAGTTGTCCGCTCCGCTTGGAATTCTGAGCTGCTCTTTTCATTTCATGGCACAATTGATTAATGACATGCCACTTGATTGAATGGACCAGGGAGCGAAGCTGCTTACATTTCAAAGCGTACACATGTACTGTGTGCTGCACGAGACGCGTCTGCTGATGTCACAACCAAGCACGTGCACAAGACGTCTGCCGAAACTGAGGCCTGCCAGTCCAAGCGTTGATGGTTCTAGCAACGATGGTTTCGGAGCAGGCTCTTCCACAGCAATGTCAGCATCGGTTGTGCACTTGAAGCGCACTTTGCAGGCAATGCTGCTCTCTGCAACCGGTCCTCAGTCGGCTTTTTGGCCGTCTGCTGCACTGGGCACACGCCATAGAGTTTCTCTCATCGCTGCTCGTCGCGCTTGCGTCAGGCGCACCCCTCAAGAACTGAGACACAGAACACGGCCGCAAGCCTGTCGTTCCATCTCTGAGAGTCGTGAGGGTTCAGGCACGGCACTGTAAAAGCAAGCATTGACAAGGTGTTGTTTGAAAGCTCTACCACAAATGCCTGCTCTCTGCAGATAGTCAGCCAGAGTTACCTGACAACACAAGCAGGCGCTCTTTACAAGTGACTTTCACCTGCAATAAGTGTGGTGCGTTACTCTGAGCATCCCATGCCTTTCACCCTTGCACTTGCACCAGTGCTCAGCATGCGTTTTGCGTCGCTAGCTTCAAAACTGCTTTGTTTGATTGGCTGTGCGCATACCGAACAAGCAGCATTGCTTTGTGTCAGGGGGCCGAACAGAGCGTTTAGTCAATCCACTTGCGTGGGATAAAGGGCTGGTATACCTGCAATGCAAACAGTGTGCGGTCTGGCATAAAATGAAGGACAACCAGAGTTTGGTAGAGGAGGTGCATCTGACGGATACACAGGCATGCACACTACGCCAAAATGGACACAGATCAGCACTCTAGGTAAAGCATTCCTTAGTTGTCCTAAAGTGCTGGCATGGTGGGAATTGTCGCCTGCAAAAGTTGTCGTGGGGTTTGCAGATATGTATTCTGACCACTGACGATTCTGGCCATCAAGATCGCAGCAGCACCATGCTGCACATTGGAGTGGAATGGAACCAAAGCCTTCTGCAACCAAACTGGGAGGCCAGCAAACCGCTATACAGCTAACACTGTTGCTTGTACATGCTGCTTTCCACCAAGCTTCTGGTCATGCTGAGTAGGTTCTGACCAAGATTTTCACTCATTCTTCACTTGACATGCTTCACCTGACCTATGGCTTTCTTGTTGGCCGCTTTTAGTCAAAGATTTGGGGGGTTGCTGTGTTGCACTTGGGAGTTGCAGGTATCCTGGGGCCCTGAGCTATACTGCCAGGGCTACAGCAAAACTGCAGCCTGTACTACTGAACTAGTGTTTATACGTAGTGCATGCTTGTGCCTCCTATATAGCTAAAAACAACGGTGGCCTATGGCTGATTTTGCATTTTGCTTGGGTTCAGTAGTTCAAAGGTTGCTCTTCCTGTTTCTCAAGAGCCAGGTAACATGCAGCTAAACAAGTTGCTGCTGCTTGGACTAAAGCGCAAGACATTCAAGCAACATATAGATTGGCGGCAGCAGGCGCAACTGACATACACAAGCTGAGTCCGGCAACCCTATTAGTGCCAAAGCTTGAGTTTCAAAATCTTGCAGATTCTGTACCAGAAACATCAATCTCCTTGACACCTGTAGACTCCTTGGGCAGCTGTGCAAAGTCAGCATTTGAGGCTGATTTGATGCACAGGGATCCACTCCAGATGCAGAGTCTGATCAAACTCATGAGTTCAACCGCTGGCAGCAACTGGTTATTCGAAAAGGCACTCAGCGCTATTGCAGGCAACAAGGTCCTGCAATTGCAACATCATTGCATGCTCTCAAATCAAGCTTCAACCTTGTTGCGCACATCTGCAATAAAAGCTGGCCATCATCTGATGATGCAAGCAGTTCAATATGTGTCAAGAGGGCTGTGATGATATGATGAGTTTTGTTGCTGGCTTGTAAACATACAAGCAGATGTGCAAACATAACCAATGCTCATAAGGTGCATATGTACCCTTACCATCAGGCAGCAGATATGTAGCCACACTTTTGTCAGGTTGCCACTCGCCTTGGCAGTCCTTGGCTATGACATACACATTTTCCCCGATCACAGCATCTGGTATGGAGTCTTTGATGGTTGCACTCACTGTGACCGAGCCTTTGCTTGGCTTGATATGCACGCCATGCAGGGTCTGTAAGCAAGGCGCAAGGCAGCTAAGACATGTCTGATGAAAGCGTGACCGTAAGCACATGAGAATGAGAAACGCCTTGATGTTTATCATGGCTTAGAGCCCTTCAGGCATGTGAAGGAAGCCTGACGGCTGAATGTTGGTCTCTTTGGCAGATGCATGAGAAAGGTCTCCTGTGCTGTACCACCGTGATACTTTGTACCTTAGGCTTGCATACATAGGAATGAGACCAGTCTTTAGAGTCAACCTGCACAGGGGTCTCTAGCCGTCGCAGCCAAGCTCCAAAAGTCGCACTGTTGCCTGCATTGTCGTGGAAGCTGACTGCAACCTCCCCCATGTGCCGTTTCCCATTCGAATATAACGAGAGGAAGAATTTATCGTGCAGACGAATCCGATCGTAGCAGCCTTGGTGACTTGCGACACACCCAAGCTGCTGCTGGGAAGAGAAGAAACGGAATGTCAAGTTCGTGGAGTTGAGGAGCCTGGAGAGGCTAGCTTCCACGTGCACTCTGCTTGCCCTAGCCAGTGGTCGCCGGTTTTGCTGACGCACAAGGACTGTGCTTGGGCGCGGTTGCTGACAAGCAAGCATAGCTCCTAGAACGCCACGAGCTGCGCGCGAAGCTCGCCTTTATGCTGCTAGATGATTTGCGCTGGCTGCATTGCAGAACGCAGTCGCGTCTGCCTCCGTGTGCAACACGGCTGGCAGTCTCGGAAAGTCCGAATTGCAGCCAAAATTGCAGTTGCAAAACTGTGATGTGCCAACTATTTGATGAGTGTGATTCCCGCCGATATGTCTGCACCATAGTCCTGCCTGTGCTTAAGGGAGAGGTCATCACTGAATTGAATGTGTCCCTCCTTCACAATTCTGTGCACAAGCTGTTGCATGGTTCTTTTACTCTCTCCTACCTAATTCCCGGTTTGAATGTCAGCATTGAAAGCAAGACTAATGATACATGAATAGAAAGTACTGCTGAGAGGACATGATGTGCGCTTCAAGAAATCAGTCTAGGCCAGTAGTATCATCACATGACCGACCTAGAGCACCAAAGGCAGGAGATCATTACGATTAGATGGCAGCATGCCGAGGTCATTCAATGGCGATCACACTGTTTGCATGTTCATTTTCCTGCAGAACCTCGGTTGGCCCAGAGCCAGCAATCAAGGATTGCAGCAGTTGCCCCATCTGCACAGCATCTGTTGCTGCAGTGTTTTGCTTACTCTGGCTGCCTGCTGTTATACCCTCAAGGACTGCCGCATCCAACTTCAGTTTGCGTTTTGCCAGGGCATGTATGCCCTCATCTACCGTGGACTGTGTGACCTACACAACATCCAAGCGGCTTACGTTCAAGACGTTGAACAGTCAAACCGCAATTGACAAGCCATTTGTAAGGTTCAGGCTACATCCTGTGGATGTGAGTTTTGCATGAGATGAACCAGCTCATGCTCCACATGCCAATGCATGTGATAGTACCCTCAGGATGGTCAAACGCTGAGCACAGCGTGTCAAATGATGCTCAAAAACCTTACCATGCGATGCAACATTCCATTGCATCAAGGGCTTTAGGCAGCATCATGTTGCTTAATTCTTAATTGATGCCCAAACACAGAATGCCGATGCATCGGGCCTACTCACACGCAGGCTTGGGTCGGTTTAAGCTGACAATAGGGTTTCAGCTCACCAGGCGGTACACATGCACTGGCTTGGTTTGGCCTAGTCGATGACAGCGATCCTCTGCTTGGCGGTCTATCTGTGGGTTGAAGTCCACATCGTGCAGGATGACGGTATCTGCCCCCGTCAGGTTGAGCCCTTGACCCCCTGCCCTAGTGGACAGCAGGAAGGCAAAGACACCCTTGGATGGGTCGTTGAACCTATATGCATTCTCAACAGTCAGCACATGAGATTTCAGCAGTTGCTCAAGATCTCTGCAGCTGAAAATTTGTGCTATTCAATGTTGAAGTCTATCCACAGCACTGTAAGGCCTGACAATGTGCAGTTGCAGTGCACAGGCATATGCACAATGACAGCACTGCAGTGCAACAAAGCTAACAAGTTGATCTTGGCCTAGCATAGTTCTGCAATAGCGCCCGTACTGATGCATGTTTGTAGCATTGCAGTGCGCAAAGCTCACAGGTTCATTTTGATCATTCATTATAGGCGTGGGCTAGGCAGGCTCAGCAGGCCCAACTAGGTACGTACAGAAGCAATCAAGTGTCTCAGGTTGCTGGCTGCCCAGCAGAGCGCCGTGACAGGGAACAGAGGCATGCATGATGAAAGCAACGCAGTGCAGCGAAGCCCATAGGTCTCGAGTGCGCAGCAGAGTGCCGTGAGGGAGGAGAGTCATGCATGGTCGTCCATTTCCAGTCATGATTGCCCAAGATTGTTTTGCGAATGAGCACAGAGCCATGCGTACATAGTCATAGCGTTGCGGTGCAAGTGCAAAGCAGTGGTGCTTACGCGTCAACGCCAGCCAGCAGAGTACCATGACAGAGCATAGAGGCTTGCACAGTGCCAAAATTGCAGTGCAGAGCACAACTGCAGTGCTCACAGGTCTACAGTAGCAAAGCAGTTCTGCCGCAAGGGTACTGTGAATGCCATGACAAAGCTGTACAGCCAAAGCCCGCATGTTGATGACTGCCAAGTCCCAAGATAGAGCACCAAAGTGTGTGAAGTGCTATGGCCATGCAGCACAGTGCAGGTACAAAGCAGTGTAGCGCAGTGGAGCGCACAGGTCTACAGTGGCGAGGCGGTCAGCCACCAGGGTGCTGCCATCCAAGCGCACATAGGTGAGGCCCATGATCTCCAGCAGCCAGCCCAAGATGTCCAGCACTGACGTCCATTGGCTGAAGATCAGCGGCCTGCTGCCCTTCTTCTGCAGCAACAAGCAATCACAGCATTAGTCTCAAGCTCAGGAGGTCCAGCACTGTTGTCCATTGGCTGAAGATCAATGGCCTGCTGCGCTTCTTCTGCAACGGCAAGCTCAGTCCTTGTGACTTCCAAAAGTTTTCAATACCACAGTGCATGAATCAAACTTGCACAGCCTGCCTGTCATCTTCTGTAGCAGCAAGCAATCGTATCGTCGCCCTTGAGCCAAGTTGCCTGCAAAAAGCGATTCTCAGCCCAGGTGTCCAGCACTGACGTCCACTGACTGAGTATCAGTGGCCTGCTGCTCTTCTTTTGCAGCAGCAAGCACAAGCATTGTGAGGATTGCCAGACATGTCTCGCATCACTGTCCTCTGGCGACGTATTGATCCCCTGCTGCCGTTTATCTGCAGCAGCATGCAAAGCCCTCGCGATTGATATAATTGCATGCTTCCAACAACTGTCAACTTGTTTGTGGCCCCATGATCTTGATGTGACGGCCCGGCCCTCTGCTGAAGATGAACGGCCTGATGCCCTCATCCTACAGCAGCAAGCGGAGTCTTTGTGACCAAAGCTGACTTACTGTTGCCGTGTTGCAGCCGCTTTGGCATGTGATCCAAACACTGTTCAGTCTGCAACCTGAGGCAGCATTGAGATGGACTGACATCTGCACTGCACGTGAGACACATGACACCAAAGTCAATCACCCCATTTCTCCAGAAAATCCCTTCTGTAGTCCTTGACCTGACTAGTAAACAGGGGATGGTCTGGCACACATGGATTTCATGCATTCAATATACAAGGTATGTTGAGCTGTCATGCCTCAATCTAGCACCTGCTGGTGCAAATTGTAGCGTACCAATGCTGCAGGATCTTGCCAGGATTTTTATGACAAAACATGAGGCAGGAAGCAAGCTGTTCTACCTGCAGGTCCTCAAGCAGCTTTACCAGCAGTTGGTACTTGCCAGATGACATCACAGCCTCGTCGCTCGGTTCAGACTTGCTGAGGCCGCGCTGAAGGGCAAAGCAATTGCCACGACAACAGCACATGGCAGCATAAGGATGCAAATGCAGGTCTGACACAAGCAGGAACAGAATAAGATGAGGCAAGCCATGATCACCTGCAGGTCCTCAAGCAGCTCCACCAGCAGTTGACATTTGCCGGATGACATCACAGCCTCGTCGCTCAGCACAAACTTGCTCAGGCCGTGCTGAAGGGCGAAGTCGTGCAGCCTGTGGTCACTGTAGCCAGACAGCTCGTCGGAGATCCGTTCTTTGCCACAACCACCCCCAAAGACCTGCCTGCAATGTACAAAGGCAGGATCAGCACAGCATCCCATTGGTCACTGTGTGTGTCAGGCATACACTCTGCTTACAATATGCTGACATGCTAGTGATGCAGCCTGTGGTCGCTATGGCCTGACAACTCCTCTGAGATGCTCTCTTTGCCGCAGCCGCCTCCAAAGATCTGCCTGCAATGTGGACACAGCACATGAGAAAAGCATTGCATTGGTCAGCAAAGTCATCAGTGATGCACACTGCTAGGGTCATGTTGCAGGGCAAACACGTGCAGCCAGACAGCTCCTCAGAAATGCGCTCTTTAATGCAAATGCCCCCAAAGATCTGCCTGCAATGTGGACACAGCTCATGAGCACAGCATCACAATGGTCAGCACGATATGCACGCTGCTAGGGTCATGTTGCAGGGCAAAGTTGTGCAGACTATGTTTGCTGTAGCGTGACGGCTCCTTTAAGCTGCACTTTTTGCCACAACCACGCCCAAAGGTCTGCCTGCGACGTGGAAACTCGAGATCAGCACAGCGTCATTTGCATCACTGTAGCTCAAGCATTACTGAGAAGAGCGCTCTTTTCCTGCCAGCAAGCCCCAAACATTTGCCTAGAATGTGATTGGGTGGACCTCTAAGCATGTCACATTTAACATGAAAACTTCAAGCTGTGTCACTGATTCAGTAGTGATTGGCAGCATAGGAGACTGTACAGAAAGGAGTCACGCTCTGGCAGGCCTTCAGGTCATGGGTGTTGCATGAGGATGTGCTTGCCAAGGCAAATAGCCATTGCCATGTAATCCAGCTTTGTCATCAATCAAGTCTGCGCTGGCAGTCATTGTGGCCAGATGCCAGATCATAATGGATATGGACAACAACAGACTTTGCTTTGTATGACAGATTCTTTGCCAACAATGCATGAAGAAAGCACCCAAAGCCTGCAATTCCTGCTGAATGATGAATGATGCATGTCCTGGACCAACGCATGAGGCATGATCTTGTTTTGCATCCATTGCGTGATTGCATTGCAAGACTCCTGTCAACTTGGCAAAGTTTTGCACCTTCAAAAATGCCGCAAATGCAGGTGTATACCTGTTGTGTGCAATGGTGACAAGGCGCTCCACCTGAGCATCTGTGAAGAGGCTGCGAGTGAGCAGAGGGTGCTGAGCGATCTTGCGCAGGTGTGTGAAGAGGTGGGCCACGCGCTGTTTACCCAATTGCTTCACAAAGGCCTGCCCATCTGCCCCTGTCTTCTTCTGCTTCTTGCCTGCACACATACACGCTCTGATTGTCAGCAAAGACATGTGGTGGAAGACACACGTGACAGTAAGGGCTCAATCTTGAGATCAGCTGTTTACCCAACTGCTTCACAAAGGCCTGCCCATCTGTCGTCTTGTGCTTCTTGCCTGCAGACATACAGGCTCTGACTGTCAGCAAAGCCTTGGTGTGTGAAGAGGTAGGCCACGTGCTGTTCAACCATCTGCTTCACCATGGCCTGCCCATCTGCCCCTGTCTTCTTCTGCTTCTTGCCTGCAGACATGCAGGCTCTCGATGCTGGCAAAGACTAAGTGAGTGAAGAGGTGGGCCATGCGCTGCCTGCCCAACTGCTTCACAAAGGCCTGCCCATCTGCTCCTGCCCTCTTCTGCTTCTTGCCTGCAGCACGCACATGCGTTGGTAATGACTCACTATTGACATTGTCTGTTTACCCAACTGCTTCACAAATGCCTGTCCATCAGCCCCTGTCTTCTTCTGCCTCTTGCCGGTGCACATACACGCTCTGAACGTCAACTGCATCCATGCCTGTGAAAACTCCACACACACGCGTGCATCCAGAAGGGCTCAATGCTGAGATGGATTCATGCTGGAGACCTTGCTGCAAGTCCTCAGCTGCACTTCTGGTCATGCACACCTGCGCCTAAATGACGCAGCATTGTGTGCAAATAACGCAGCGCCTAATGCTCAGCAAGCAACATAGCGTACAAAGGCTTGCAAGCTGCGCTTTGTGTGCCTGTCATTGATGCATTGCCAGGCATTGTCATGGACAACCTGACTTCCGATCACAAGACCTAAGAGCAGAATGCATTGTCACAAGCCAAAGATGGCATCTTTGCACACAAGGGTAGCTATGCCACCTTCAGTGGTGTTGGCAGTGACACCTGCCCTGACCTGTATCACCACTCTTGGTACAGCGCCTCCTGCTCACAAGTCAGCTCCACTCATTTCAAGCAAATGCATCACCAAATGCGCAGATAAGGGCACCACTTCACACCTTTGGTATTGGCCGTGACTTCTGCCCTGAGCCGAGAAGCCGCCTTGTGGCACAGCGCCGCTTGCTCAGGCATCCTTTTGCCCATGTACTACAAACATACTAGGTGTGGCCTTGCTGAGACCCTGCAGATTGGGTCAAGCACTGTACCTTTACTATTGGCGGTGACTTCTGCCCTGAGCTGTGACACTGCCTTCTGGTACAGCGCCGCTTGCTCAGGCGTCATATTGACCAGTTCCTCATGGTGCTGCTTGGCAGTGAGCTGGCTGGCCACCTCAGATTTGAGGCGCCGCAGCACAAAGGGGCCCAGCACAGCCTTCATGCGCTCTGTCAGCCTCTCCACTGCTCCATCCTCCTGGAGATCTTCAGATTGGCTAAACTCGTCTTTGCTGAAGACGTCCGGCAGCAGGAACTGCAGCAGGTTCTGCAGCTCCTCCAGGTCATTCTGGAGCGGCGTGCCTGTCAGCATGATGCGCCTCTTGCAGTGCTGAGCCACACTGCAGCATGCATGGAAACATGTGTGCAGCATGACACTGTAAAGCTGTCAGAAAGTGTCCTTACAGGTTTGTTGTGATGACATCAGTTTGGTATAGCATCACAGCCATGTCAAACAGGCAGTGCACTCTTCAGCAGCACACAATCATTCTAGACAGAAATCACATGACCGTGTGCTCAGCTTGACATGACAGTCATGCTACATGATAGCAGGCAGACTTGCTCATGGCTTTTTGGTTTGTAACACACATCACATCAATTCAATATGCATGATCCAGCCTGTGAAGTTCAGACACGATGCCAGCTGACCAAAGCTGCCTGATGAAGATGTTGTGTGTGACATATACAGCACATTGCTTGCAGTGCTATGCATTGCTCATGCAGGTGATCAGCCCCATCATATGCAGCTGGGACGCCAACAGAGAGAGCTGCGTACAATTTCGTGACCACAAGCAATTGCAAGGGAAGGGAGAATGTGAGTATAACTGATTACAAGGCAAACAGTCCAACCAGATACAATGCTCTGCAAGTCACCTGGTGAGGCGCTTTGTTCTCATCGCGCTGGCATTCTTGACTGCATGAGCCTCATCCAGCAGCAGATGCGACCACTGCCACTTCTTCAGAAAGCTCCTGTCCGCCTGCTGCTCCGCTGAGTCCCTCTCAAACAGCGTGTAGCATGTTAGCATGACGTTGAATGGCAATTGTGACTCGTTCTGATGATTGGGTTGAGACTGAGCTGCAGTGTCTTGGTGGGGGTTTGCCTCAGCTTGGGACAACGCAGAGTCGCTGGCGGCAAACTCACTGCCTGAGTCTGAGTCTGAGTTGCTGGCGTCTGAGTCTGGGATGGAGATGACTTCAGGGGACAGAGCTGTTGAAGTGCCAGTGCGCCTGTGGCATCAATAAGCAGTGGATCAGCATCCATCATGCTCAGTTAAAAATTCACAATAAGCAATATGCAAGTGTTTGGCGATGCAATCCATTGACACAGTGTAAGCTGTAGAACAGATAACCTGGCTACGTCAGCGTGTCAGACGTGATATTTAAGTGTTCCAGAGTGAAATCTTCAAGTTGAGAGTATAGTGATGCACCGCTCAGAAACAGCAGCTCTGCATTCTGATGTTCAGATGCAGATGCACATGTCTGGCACCCAACAGCCAGCGCTTGAGAGCACTCCTGTCCTTGCTATAGTAGGTCACCAACCTAAGCTTTGCTTGGCTGTTGTCAGTGCAGCCCAATGCATTACTCTGCCACACATCTGGGGTCGCAATGTAGACCACAGCGCCATGAGTCAATAGATCAAAGACAAATCAGCAGGATGTGCGAAAGGATCATGCACATGCCTGGCATCCAGTAGTTGACGCCTGAGAGAAGCCCTATCCTTGCCATAGTAGGTCATCAGGCTAAGGCCAGGGCACCAACGCCGGAACTCACGCTGCCAGTTCTCCAAGAGAGAGGCTGGCGCTACCACTAGATGAGGGCCGCTGTCCTGGTCTAGATGTCTAAGCGCACCTGTTGACAGCCAGGCTGTGTTGCTGTGTTGATGACGACATGATGGTACTGCCTAGTTTGAGAGCACGCAATGACCTTGTCAGGAATTGGCTATGTCAAATGAGAGGCTGATGACGTTTCCGTCTGGTAAGAAACATCATGCTGATGAATGGCCCTTTTTACCCCCTTGTATCAAACAATCAATCCAGTATTCTGGCCACCACAATTTGACATCGAATCTCTGGACAGTATGCTAGAGATCAGATCATTGCAATAAAATGCTGTTCCCATGCAAGCACAGATGCAGACCAATGAGCGTCTGCTGGTCTGCAAGAAGGACACAGCACAAGCAGATGCCTACCAACTGAATCTTTCTGCTGTCCCCGCTGTAAGACCTTCCCATACAAATGCGCGCAAAGTAGCAATGAATGCTGTTGCCCTTTCCAAGGGAATGCCAACAGAAGGCAGCTGCAAATCAACCAGCTGAGCTACCTTTTCCTGAAAGACTTTGTCAAGACAGCAGATGCAAAACTGAACAAGTCTGCAGTCTTCATCTAGTCAGATTGTGAAAGGCATAGACACAAGCAATCAGTAGCTGGTGCTGCTTTTTTGGTGAGCAGCATAGCTTACCAAGGAAGCAGATGGCCTGGGCGGTTTTGCCAAGGCCCATTTCATCTGCCAGGATGGAGCCTCTGATTCCCTGCCGCTTCAGCAGCAACAGGAAGTTGACCCCTACCATCTGCATCCCATCACAGAATGGCACTCAGCATGATGGCACACATCATGCAGTTTGGACATGTTTGCAATGCTTTGTCAAGCACTGCCTGAATTTCATGGACATGTAGTCATTGCCATGTGGCACATGTGATCAGCCTTGTTGGCTGGCTAAAGCATGTTAAAAAAAATCCTCTGTCTCTCTACATAGCTGATAGCATCAATCATTGCAGGTGAGTACACACTGCCGTCAAGAGTATGCGCTGGGCTGTAGGCTGTGACAAAGAGGATGGTAGCATGGCTCTACACTGTACAATCCAATGTTGGGTGCTGCTGTGCTTGTAGACACATGAGCAATCTCATAGAGACCACAACATGACGCGTGCATGCCATGACAAACTCTGTTGGTTCGAGCTTCAAAGGCAGTTGCACAGCTGTGCTACTCTGTAATCTATTTTTGAACAGGCGGCATAGAGATTTGGCCCTGCTGCACTGACCTGGTACGGCTTGAAGTACTTGGCGGCTTCTCCGCAGGCTGCCACCAGATCAGCATGGGATATCAAGGCAGAGGCTGGCGTGTCGGACGCTGAGTACCTGCTAGCAGGCAGTGAACAGCATCAAGCATGCAAGAGCCCCGTCTCCCTGGGTACACAGTATACTTCTTAGCACTGCGCTACTATAGTAGCAAACTTTTGTCCTGTATGTCAAGTTTGGACAGACAAAAGCTCATTTCAGTCAATGCACTTGCACAAGTCTCACACTGCGTCCTTGATGTCAGGCCATCCATGCAAAGCAGAAATGAGCGTCGAGCCATTCTGTAACAAACACATACAAGGCTGCTTCAGCGCTTTTCATGCAGCAAGACAGCACCTGTCATTGCCTTGGGACTGCAAAGCCTGCCGCAGCTTAAGTGAAAGCTGCTCACAGCGCTCCAGGACGGCATCTATCTGGTCCTCTTGCAGCTCCTCCCCAGCTTCCTCAAACTGCTGCATTACGTCCTGCTCATCACCTGCCGTCATCAATGAAAGCGGTCTGTAAATTGATACTGCTCAAGTCACAGTGCAAGGATGCATGGGCCAAAGAAGCATTATGACAGTTGCTGGCGAATCGTCTTCTTGGCAACCTCAATTGCTGCACTGCATGCTGCTCATCACCTGCCATCATCAACAGAAGGGCTTTGGAGGAAGTGTTGCTGTGAAAGTGTTTGTGAAATTGCTTTTGATCAAAGCTACAATAGACTTGATTTTTCTATTTGAAAAATGTGAACACTGGATATAAGTGTGAGTGAAGACTTGGTATAAGCATGTGAGAAGACTTGGTATAAAAAGAAACATGTGTGTTGCTGCTTAGATCATGTTCTGCGGCCCCAGCCATTGGCTGACCTTTACCATATCTGCTCTGTGCCAACTTCTGCAGAAGCAGCAGCAGCTTGTCCCATAGCTGTGGACAAAGTGTGCTGATGCATCACAGGCAATGTCAATTCGGCCTTTGCTTGAGTTCAGATGCAATATGGCATAAATACTCAACAGAATAGTCAACTTTAATATGCTCATTGCACCCTTGTTGTCAATAATATGCCTATTTGATCCATGCTCAACATGCTCGTTTGATTGGTCGTTGCCTCACATAAATCGGAGCTCAGGTTTTTGCTAGTTGCTTGAGCACAGAGCTAAGAAACAGTGTTGCAGGTCATGCCAGCAAACTGAAGCCATGCCATGGATATAGGATGTGAATAGCAGCATGTAGCACACGTGCACACGACTCTGTACAGTTCCATTTGGGTGCGCTTGACCACTCATGCAAGTTACTTGCAACTTCAGCCGCTGCAGAAGTCAAACCTGTAGTGTTGTCTGCTTTGACGTACATACGCCGTTGCCGCTGCATGTGATGCAACTCTGGCACCTCCTGCCACTCCCCTTCCTCCTCCTGTATGGACATTGCAAGACCTTCATGCTGGCAAGTTGCAACTCATGATGTTGAATGCATAAACAAACTTTGCAATTGAGTGGTTTGAGACTTGGTGATACTGTTTGCAGGACGCTGGAGACAGACCCAAGCCTTGCAAAAGGAACATCAATCAGGTTGAGATACCTGCTCTGATGCAACAGGAAGTGTCCGCAACCTTTTGGCAATTGGCTGGTCAAGGTCAGAGTTGTCATCTTCAGCATCGCTCTCATCAAAGAGCTTTGCATTGGCTGCCCGCCGCTTGTGTGCAATGGGCTTGTCACTTGATGGAGGGCTGACAAGATTGATTGCTTGCTTCTTCGCAGGTTGCTGTACAGCCAAGCACATATGTCAGCTTGTGCATGCATCTGACAGTATGAGCAGCGTACAACCAGGCGTGCCTGAGCAGAGTCTCCTCTGCTGGTTCCCTTATATGCAAATCTGCTGAATGCCGGCCGGCTAGTCTGACGTGGTGCAGTTGTGCCGTCGGCAGCGCTCTCTTCACCTGTCACAGCGAGATTGACCTAAGCATGTGTGAGCAAGCTTGAGGACAAGCGAGGGGCTAACTCACGGGTGCAGACGCAACTTACGACCTGCAACAGCGCCTTTGTGGTTCCCCTGGACTGCAGCCGCGCTCTTGGCGACGGACGGCAAGTTCAACGAAAAGGTCAACTGATCGTCTGGCGCGACGTACTCCTCGTCTGACAGATCAATGCTGATGTCGTCCATATTGCACAAGCACGCCGTCTGGGGACATGCGACTGTACTGGCGGCACCTTGTTGTCTATTCTCGCACCGCAGAACGGTCCTCTTCTGTCGACATGGTCTTCAAAGTTTTGTCGTTCGTGTTGACAGGGCGCTTTCTCAAGGGCGGTTTTGGAGCAGAGGTGTGCAGAGCCTGGCGGCACTTGCTTGAGGTCAATGCGGGATCATGTTTTGATCAGAATGCCTGACTTGGTAACAGCTGGGGCTTATCTGGTGGTCGAGGTGTCGCAACATGCCTTGAGGAGTTGAAGATGCTCGGTCAACTTGACGAAGACGGGCGATGTGCCTGAAGGCATCAAGGTAGGCGCAGTGCAAAGGGCCACTTCGGTGAACCATAGGCAAGCCTGCATACGTGCAGTGAGCTTTGCAAATATTCAAAACACCGGGCGAAAGTCCCCGGGCGCTGAGGCAGAAAGTGCCGGCCTGAAAAGGCAGGACCCTTTGCTGTCGCCTCAAGAGGCTGACGCAAGGGCAGCTCGCCATAGCTACAGTTATGTGTGCCAGTGGGGAGACAACCCACCAACTCAACGGGGCTTACTCTTGCACTGACGTCCTACAATTTTTTGCAGGTAAGTATCAGAGGCAACAGTGGTAAGTGTGACGGTGGATGCGCCACAGTGTGCTGCTTTTTGTTGCAGACTTTGGCTCACTGACAGGTGCAACACACAAATCAGGCAGAAATCTTGGAGTTGGCAAAGTGCAGCACATATGTAGTTGTGTCGCTAGTGAGCTAGCTGCTCGTGAGTAGGCACATATGTATGAATTCTTGTTGAAGGAGATTGTTGAGGGGCAGATTGTTGGCTAAACGCCTTAACAGCATCAGCTTCAGGATGATGCTGGGCTGCCCTGGCCGTGAGACGTGTTATCGTACATGAGCGTTCTTCATGCAGATTTCTGCAGTCTCAGTGTCTAGAGATTAGTTTTGTGAAACCCTATCCTTCCTTTGTAATCAGACATGTATACAGGATCATTCCCCTTGTAACCAGATGTTGTACAGAATTTTGCGTCCAATGCTAAGCTTGCGCGTCATTTGTCACGTCATGTCATGACTACCTCAGCACAGCTGTTATCTCCATCACTCAGAAATTGCACCAAGTGCCAAAGCAATTACCATGTACAGACTAGCAGGGACAACATAGCTGCCATTGTACAATGTTGATTGCGCATACTGTACAGGCTCCACGTCTTGCATGCCCACACAATCTTGCGTAACTGAAGCCATCGCCAAATAGTGCAGAGCCAATGCTATATTGCGCAACAAATGTCAGTAGATATGGTGTGGTTTGCAGGATGAATGTTGCATGCAATGCAAAGCGTCAGACGTAGATATGGCACATGTGCTTACTCATTACATCGGTCCAACATGATGCTCTGTCCCACTAACCCACCCTCAGGGTCTGCAGCAATGGTACTTGGATAGCCAAGAAGCCATGCCAAGATGATAATGTTTGCCTGGTTGGGAGATATCTGAAGGCATAAAAGAGTATGGGCAAAGTGACCAAAGAATGGCCTCTTCAGGTAGATACAATATGCATAAGGTATAAACAGCCATCGCTGAGACCCCTACCAACAGAATGTGCATCAGATAATTCTGTGTTCCTGAACACTGCTCTCATGAAGCTGGCACTAGATGACACGATGCCATCAAGCTAGCCCTAGTCTTAAGGACCATGCGAGTAGCAGGTGAAGTCCAGTATTGGTCAAGACATGAGAAAATGTAAGTCATTATTTGATAGAGCTCAAGTCCCACTCTGTCCCACAAACCCACCCTCAGGATCCTGGCAAAGAGAGATGAAATTTCCATTTGTCCGCGGCATACGCGTATGCCATTTTGGGGGTCCGGAGATACACAGTGTATATGCCAGAAATAAGAAGGCGAGAAGGGATGAAGAATAAAAAGCCCTCAATGCCAGGATCCCTACCGACAGAAATGGCTGTTGCATTTTTGATACAGGACACTGACTGCTGTTGATGCTGAAGCTGTTCTGGCTTGTCTGTAGCTATTGTTCAGGACCTCCTTGGGCCTGCCTCTGAGCGTCGCCCACTTCCTCTCACTCCACAGCAATGTAATTCAACGATGAATGCTCTGTGCAACATTGGCTCAGGGCACATCAATGTCCCAATTGCGCTTCTGTATGGTGATGTCCATCTGCTGGGACTGCTTCTTGATTGTTGACAACTTTTCCTTGAGAGCAGGTACATCAATGACTGCTATGCGACGAAGGTCCTTGGTGTTGTATCTGGCATCGCGGGTAGCGCTTTGCAGAAACGACGTCAGCGTCTGAATCTGCTTGCGAAGCATTTCTCGACGGATGAGTGCGTGAGACATGGTCATAGAGGAGTCGTAGGAAGCCTGGACGTTGATGTCCTGAATCTGGCGCTGCATCTGCTCCAGCTCCTCGTTTGTCTTCCAGTACTCTGCATCAAACAAGAAGATGGTCAGATGTCAAGTTTGCGAGACATGGCATCCTCAGCTGTAAACGAGTACGCACGACAGCAAAGAGAAAACCTGCAACATATGCGCTAGGGACTGATACCAAGAGCACCAGCACAGTAGCGTTTCTGACCTTGAAACTTTTTCTCGACGTCCTCATTGGGCTTTTCGCCCTCTAGCACTTGAGCGTTTTCTTCGATCACCTCGGTTTGCTCTACTAAGTCCTTCTGCAACTGTACGCGCTGCAGTAGCAGCTCTGCAAGCTTCATGTTGTCTAGATGCTACACTGGGCAACAAGCTCGACGCGACAGTGGTTCAGTGAAGCAGATAAGTTAAGATGCACACGATCACAGCCTCACTAAGCACTTGTCAAAGTAAGGCCTAGCAGCCGCCGCAAGCTAGCTGTTTGCAGCAAAGCAACACAATTTTGGCAGCTGATCCTACACCGATGCCTTCTATACTGGCTGCCAGGTTCCCTGATCTACGCAGTTGCAGCCAACGCGAGAAGCTGAAGCTGGTCAGGAAGAAGAGGACTGCTTGCTTTGTTGAAATGCATCCTCAAGACTCCCCCAAGGTCTGCAGTCATGCTGGAATATTATTGCTCAAGCATCATGAAATTTGTCATGAGATGCCGAGCATCGCGGTGCTTTCGTCACTACTGACATGTGCATGTATTGAGCCTGTATGCCATCATTTGTGTATGCATGTACCGCAGGTGCCGCTTGGCCTGAAAATGATGTCCACAGCCATGCACGTGATGGATGCATGACGATGTAGCAAATTCGCCTCATACTGCCCGTTATTGACTGCAGACCTGGCTAGCTCCAGCCAGGTGTTTCGCTGACATAGGGTGATGTTGATCAACACAACAGCTTGGATTGCCAAGTCTTACTGCCAGGCAATCAAATCCATAAGTTTGCTCGGGATAGAAAAGAGCGGATTTTGCACAAACATATGCACATGCTGCACAATACTGCAAAAGTTACGGATCAGCATGATGAAAAGGAACAAGAGCAAGCGTGGTAAAACGTGATGTTTGTGTTTGCAAATTGCCAACAGTGCAATAGGTCAAGACCAATAATTCATCAAATCTGCACAAGTTTGCAAACAAATGAAAGGTATGTCAGCAAACACTAGGCATCATTGATTGACCGCAGAGCTGGCAATGCTCTCTACTGCAGCATCACCGCCCGTCTGCTGATGCCCTGCTTGCCGCTGTTTGCCAGTGTGCTAGCAGAGCCATCGTGTGCAGCAGTCACCTGCAGTCTGCTCTTTTCAGTCTGAGGCAAAGCTGGTGCGATACTATTCTCCAGTTGCCTGTGGTGCACAGCCCTGATGGTGGGACTATCACCTTCTGCTGCTGCTGCTGCTGCTGCTGCTGCTGCTGCTGCTGCTGCTGCTATCATGAATTGACCGTCACAAACCAATGCTTGAGGGGTGTCTACCTGTGACTGTCTCAGAGCACAAGAGTCTAAGCCACTGCTGTCTTTCCTGTCAGCACTGCTAGCTGCTGCTGCCACACATTGACTGTCACAAACCAATGCTTGAGGGGTGTCTACCTGTGACTGTCTCAGAGCACAAGAGTCTAAGCCACTGCTGTCCTTCCTGTCAGCACTGCTAATCTGCAGGCGTGCGCTGTCCACATGGCTTGCTGCAATGGCGTTGATTGGGGCAGACAAGCCCTCAGCAAATCCTGGCTGGTTGGAATTGCCAGAAAGATTCTTGAACTTATCCTGTGAAGTGCCGTCGTCTGGCACGGCTGAAATCTGCAGCAAAAGACAGCACAAATTGTTGATATCAGACAAACAATCTGCTTGTTGCATATTGATGCAGCACAACAATGCTAGTGCTATAAGAGTTTACATGAGATTTCAGTTACTGGCAGATAGAAGTGACATCATGCAAAGATTTGATGTGTGCAGACCCAACAAGCCATGCCATGTAAATACTAAAACACGCCAAGTTATGTGTCAGGTCAGCCGATATAGTAGGAACGCTTTGCATCTTGTTTATCTCCTGATATTGCATGAGTGATGCAATCACTCCCAATGTCATGGTAAGGTCATGACCTGCACACGCACTTGAGATCTGTAGGCTGTAGCACCTCGATCAAATATCGTGCAAGCAATGTGATCGCGATTGTGTTTCCATACCTTGACTGGCAGCACAGCCTGCAGCTGCTGCTCAAGCTTGGCGATAGCTGCAGAGGCAGCTGCCTTCATATGCTCTATGGCTGCCTTGGCAGCTGCTGCAACTATTTCATTAGCCTCCGCAGCTGCTGCCACTACAGCTGCCATGTCAGCTGCTGCAGCCTGTCTGGCAGCTGCGACGTCAGCTTCTGCAGCCTGTCTGGCAGCTGCCACAGCAGCATGTGTAGTCTGTCTGGCAGCTGCCACGTCAGCTGCTGCAGCCTGTTTGGCAGCTGCTGCATCTGCCTCTGCAGTCTGTCTGGCAGCTGCTGCATCAGCTGCAACTTGCCTGGCAGCCAATGCATCAGCTTCTGCAGCCTGTAGGGCAGCTGCTGCATCAGCTACATCTTGCCTGGCAGTTGCTGCATTGGCTTCTGCAGCCTGTATGGCAGCTGCTGCATTGGCTGCTGCATCTTGCCTGGCGGCAAGCGCTGTCCTTGCTCTGCCCTGAGCTGAGGCTGCAGTCACAAGCCATTGTGTCAGCCTGGTACCCACGCATGAGGATTGTTGATTGATTGCTGGTTGCAGATGTGCTGTGCAACACTTCGCTTGCCCAGTCAAGAAATGGGCAACATGCATGAGGTGTCATTAAATGTCTTCTCATCAGTGACGACGCATGCATAGCAGCAATTGCACTCTTGCAATTCAGGAGTGATTTGGCAGCTCTTGCAGCTTGATCTTGGACAGACGCCATTGTAAATGAGACATATCAGATCATCGTGCATCTCCTATGCAGAAATGCTCCCTCAATGTAACCGCATGAGCGCAATGACAATCATCCCGCCTGTTCTTTTGCATGACACAAACACCATTGGCCTCAACTCATGCAATTGCATGTGGCCAAAACAAACAAGACAAGCGCTCACCTCTCCTGTGCTTCTTAGCTTTGGCAACCAAGGCAGAAATCGTTTTCTTCACGGCCTTCTTGTCCTTAGCAAGCTTGTGCCTCCATTCCATCTCGCTGACTGCCTGGTTGGACACCACATTCAGGGTGCGTTGCTCATTCGAGAGCTCTGCCTCAAGACGCAGAATCTCCTGCGCCAGCTCCATAGGCGAGATGTTCCGGCACATCTCAGCTGCTAGCTGCTCCAGGGTCTGCTCCTTAGCAGCATCCCTGCTTTTGCGCATGTCTGACTCCACCACCGCATCTGTCTGAGCTGTGGTGTGAAGTTGGGGCTGAGCCCGATGGGGGTGATGCGGCCTAATTTGCCTTGTGAGGATCCTCACAGGCTGGCCGGGTGAGCGGTGTCTGGCAACACTAGGTGCCAACAAGCCTACTGGCAGAGCAGCCACAGCTGTGGCAGCCTGAGATGACATGCTGGATGCCTCAGCTATCTCAGCTATGTTGTCTGCTGAACCACTCCTGATATGAGCCACTGCTGCTTCATGTTCAAGAGGTGTTACCCTGCCACCACTGCTGGGTGAGCCTCCCACAGCTATGGAGCTCTGTGGCTGAGGGCTGCATTGGCTAGCTGCCCCTGACCTGCTGACAGCCAACGATGTCACAGAGGAAGCGCACTGTGATGCGTAAAGCATCCCTGCAGATCCGCAGCCAGAGGCAAACGGCGGCAGTGCAGCTGCAGGTGTGGCCAAAGGAGATGCCACAGCTGCAGCTGGCTCGGCCAATGCTGGCGCTGTCTCTACCACTGCTGGCGCTGTCTCCGCCACAGCTGCTGGCAGCTCGCGCACGGTTGCAAAAGACTCAACACCAGGCATGCCACTGTGCATCACAGCTGTGTCTGAGTCGGCAAGTGGTGCTATTGACATTGCCATGGCTGTCAGCAGTTCCATGGCAGCTACCCAAGTCTCTGCCATGGCTGAGGGCGCCCCTGCCATAGCTGGGGGTGCCTCTGTCACAGCTGAGGTAGCCTCTGGCACAGCTGACTCATCACCCGCAACAGCTGACTGGGCGCCTGCCACAGCTGCTGAGGCAGAGTGCTGGGCCAATAGTCCCTGCTGAGATGCCAGCAAGGCTGCAGCCCAAGGCTCACGGTCAGAAGTTATGCTAGATAGATCCAGCCGTGGCATGACAACCCCTGTGGCAGTCCTGACAGATGGCAAGGCCTCAGGCAGTGGTGCATAACAGGCAGCAGGTGCTGCATCTGCCACGCTAGTGTGGTCAGAATTCGCAGGCTCAGCTTGTATGGACGTAGCTGCTGGTGTGGCGGCTGCATTGCTGTCAGTGACAGGTAAAGTTGGCTGAGCAGGCAAGGCTGTGGATGCCTCTGCTACCACTGCTGAGCTATTCAGCGCAGCAGTTGAAACAGCTGACTGACCTGCCACAGCTGGGGAAATGGCTGCCACGATTGCAGCAGCATGTGCTATGATCAGTGCAGGAGGCACAACAGGGGCTGCCTGCTCTGGCAGCAACTGCACTGAATTTGATGGAGCTACAGCCTGAGGCGTCACAGCTGGGAAAGCAGACACCGCAGCTGGGGCTGCAAGGGGTGCCACTGGGGGTGGAGACCTGGTAGTGCGAGGTGGCGCTGATGCTGTAGGGGCTGGGTTGGGGGTAGGTGAATTCGTTCCAGGGCTTGAGGAAGATCTTGCGGCTGCTGGGATGGGCTGCACAGCCAGCTTGGCCTTGCCCTTGCTCTGCATGGCTGACTGACTAGAGGCCAACACCCGGTTGAATTCTGTAGGGGTTGGCCTTGCAGTGGGCGAGGCAGTGGCAGGGCTTGAACAGCTTGCAGCTGCTGGTTTGGGCCGTGCCGCCAGCTTGGCCTTGCCTTTGCTTTGCATGGCTGACTGGCTGTTGGGCTGCACTTGCTTGGCCATTGTTGGGCTGGCCATCGTGCCAGTGCCCTTAACAACAGCGCTCTGCTTGCCCTGCATTGCATCATCATTGGTCAATGCAATGGTCATGCCTGACTAGGCTCGTGTCTGAGTTGTATGTTAGCTGACAAGTGGAATGGCACTGTCGTGAACATTGTGTCTGTGACGTATAGAAATGTGTGCTATGCATTCCAACGACACAAAAAACAGTTTGTGTGTTCTGTTGCAAGCAGCGTAATTGAAAGTCGTGGCTCAAGCATGAGCGTGCTGCAGTTTGTGTAGCATGACAAGGAGTCACAATGCATTTGGCATATATGGCAAGAAAGACAATATAGCAGAAGATGGAAAATTTGAGTGGCCCAAACAGCTTCCTGCAAGTTGAGGCCTTTTGTCAAAAAGACTGAAGATCTAAAAAAACCAATGCAGCTTGTAACTACATATCAAGATGTTTTGGCATATCAATTGCAAAGCCACTTGGTTTGCAACATGTTGTGTAGCGTCAAAATCTGAGCAGCAGCATAGCAGCAGGCACGATATGTGAAAGTGTTTGATGCCATCATGATGTTCACTCAGGATAATATGCAAACATGTGCATGCAGAGGGCAGAAACAGCACACAGCTTCATGCTACAATGATACGCAATGTGCCCCGCAGCCAATGGGACCCTCAAGCAGACTTGTTGCTATGAGATCTTGCTGGCAAGCTTCATTTGATGAAGCATCAGGTCATATTTGCTATTTTTGGTCTTGATAGGTCTTTGCTTGCATGATCTGAAAATTTTGAGAAAACGAGGTTCATAACAGACATTCCAGAGACAATTCTGCATGGCAGCAAGTTCATGCTGAAGGTCTCCAGGTTGAGCTTAGGGAATAGATGCAGCAGCCAAGATTGATGACAGTACATTAGTAAGCTTGAGTACAGACAAAGTTGGGACAGTACCTTGTTGGCGAGACCTGACAGCACAGATGCCTCTGCCTTCTCAGTAAGCTTGGTCGCTTGGCCCTTCCCGGGCACCGCCTCAGCCTGTTGCAGCTGTGCTGACTCAGCCTTGGGGTCAGCCAAAGGTGGGGTGGGCCTGGGCATAGTCACCTTTGCCTCCACAGCCGCTTCCTGCACCATCGAGATGCGTATCAGACTGACAGCAGATGTTGGTCAGAAGGTATACACCATTGAGGATCAGGCGTTTGATTCACGATGTGGCTTTCATGTTGTATGTTCTGGCACACCTGTATGTGTGCTGAAGCAGCCTGACTTCCTATGACTAGATGAGCAATTGCAGGCCAGCAGGTCGTGCATGTCAAGACGCAAGCTCAGACAAAGCACTCTCACTCAAGCACTGATCATTCAGTGTTCAACACTATTATTGCAGCCGTCAGAATTTGTTACTCAACAGTCGATATCACCATCTCGATGCAAACGGCCTCAAGATGCAGCAGCCTAGCCAAAAATGACAACAGAATGCGCAGTGCATGCACAAGGCTCAAAATTGCTGAAAGCAATGTGTGAAAGCCAGCTCAAAACACCATGCAAGTGAGCGTACAGATCAAATTGTGATGCAGCGCCACTTCAAAGGCACAGAGAAACTTGTGTCAGGGAAGCGCATACAATGTTTTGCACTGATTGCAGTCTGTGCAATAGCGCCACACCACTCAGCTTGACCGCTAAGCACAGCATCGGTAATTGACAAGATCAAAGAATTGTCAGTGATGATCAACTCCTTGTGCATAGCTCATGGATTGTGAATGCATGGTCCTACCTGCTTGACAGCGTACTGCCGGGGGTCGTCAGCCTTGCGGTTGGCCTTGCTACTTTGAATGCAGGCCTAAACAAACCCTGACCATGTGTACTCAACTATGTACAACAAGGAAAGGCTTGAGCATGGTCTTACCTGGTTGACAGCATATTGCTGGGGGTTGTCAGCCTCGCCCCTGTTCTTGCCGTGATAGGCCTTGCTGCCCTGAATTCTGGCTTCAAGGGCAGCCACCTCTGCAGACTCAGCTGCACCCTGCTGGCCTGTTGCTTTCGCTTCACTTGCCGAGACGCCTGCATCTTGGCCAGCATTCTTACCAGTCTGCATTCACACAGCAAAGGGTTGGACTGATGGGCAGCAACAAAAGTCTGGAGTGTCGAGGAGGGCTGTGCAAAAGTGATGTTGCCACTCCAACTTAGCGTCTGTAGGTATGCATCCACTGGCAGCAAGCTGAAGAACTTGGTTTGGGAGCTGCTGCAACATCTTGATGTGTACAACTTTGTGGCAATAGACGCAGCTGTGCATGTACTCATGTGCTCAACAGCAACTATCATCACAATGTGCACTGTCAAGCCAGACTGACAATTATTGAGATTGTGCCAACATGTTACACAGCAACGGCATACATCCGTTTCTGATTGCGTCTTGGCATGATGAAACAAATCAGCATCAATCGCTTGTGCAAAAGCAAGCACATTAATATCTCCGCGTACGTGGTCAAAACATACCTTGCTGGCGGTGGTGGCCTTAGCTGACTGGCTGGGCACATCAGCAGTACACCTGGGCCCACGCAGAAAGGCTTCCAGAGGTATGGGGGTGGGCCTGGCAGCCCGCCCGCCCTTGACCCCCTTGCCAGTCCTAGGCTTTGGTTGCGCACCTGCCTCTGAGTTGACCCTGGCCTCTTGTACGCTGTGAGCCTCAGCAGGAGTAGGCTGAGCCATCAGTTGTGAAGCCGGTGAAACTGCTTGCTGGCTTGGAGGCTCAGGTGGCACAGGCTGTGAAACAGCAGCAGCAGGGGTTGGTTCCAGAGTCTTGCCTCCCTACAATCAGCCAGCTCTACCACTTAGCAATGCAAGACACTGTACAGACCAACATGAAGCTGACATGCGTGATGCACAACACAGCATGTGTAAAAACAGTCAGGCTGCATCTAGAACATGGGACACAATACATGGCTCGCCTGCAACAGTGCATGATTGGGAGTCACAGATACTCTAGGTGGCAAAGGTTGGATTATGTTTGCATTTGAGAACATCAAGAGCAGCAGCTCAGGCCAGGTCATGCTAAGCAGCCAGGCTAAACGGCTGGCTGCCAGCCTGGGTCAGCAACTTGCTTTCCTACAAGAAAGCAAGCTGAACGGGTTCTCAGCCAGCCAAGCATGCAGCCAAGCATGCTGCCAAGCATGCCTAACAATTGACGCATCAGCGCGCGAGGTTGGAGCATGGCAGGCCCTCTCAGCAAGGCAGATACTGCTGAAGAGCTTCTACAAACAGATGGGTATCCATACAGACTATTGCCATAGCCTCAGGTGCTTGAAAAAGGCGCAATTTACCTTGCTGGAAGCGGCCTGTTTGGCCTTGTTGCCTGTTCTGCGCGCGCTTTGCCTGCGCTTTGATGCCTTGTTGCGCTGGGCCCTGTTTACCTCCAGCTGACGGTTTTGATTCTCCCTGTCCTGCTCACCAACAGAAGCCTCATCTTCCTCACTACCTTCATTGTCCTGCACAGTCAGTGTTAATCCACAGGTAAGGCACAGCATATGAAGCTTGGAGGCTGACTGTTAAGACATACTGTGCCAGGTTTCACTTACATGATCAGCAAAGCTCCTAAGTAGGTCAACTGATACAGCATGCCTTGTTTTGGGTGTCAGGATGCGATATTGCTGGGTTTTGTATTTTACCAGCATATGTCATGTATCTCAGTGAAAGATGTTGAACCATCAGATGGCTGCTGCTTGACCACAAATCTCTCATATCCTGATGCTCAGCAAAAGTTTGACCAGTATACGGTGATGCTTGGGACAAGCATGATGTTGTGCATGTCATGAAATGCAATGCGACGCCTGCAATGTAAATGTTGCATGCAGCAAGCTCACAAATATGTTATGGCAGGCGTACCTCTGCTAGAAGGGCAAAGGGGTTGGGTGTCCCCACAAGTGCAGCCTGACCGAGCATACTCTCAACCACATCCTGCATAACATTTGCAAATTTTGCTTTACAGGTCCAGAAGGTTGCAATTTCAAGGCTGAAGTTGCTGTGCTGGCATGTAGCCTGCAACAAATTCTCATCATGCCATGACTGGTGACTGTATCAATGTGACTCGTGTGCCAGGTCTGACATGCAGTGACCAGTCAGCCATTTGGCAATGCAGTCATGGGTGGCAAGGCGGTGCATGAGCATGTGCAGCAGACAGCATGGATGATGCGCAACTCATTTCTGCTACATGCCCTTCTGGAAAGAGGTATATGGACATGGCAGGCAGCTCTTCAATGCTGCAGACATATCACACCTGCACTTGTAGCCCGTCAACCATGGACCTGCTGCTCAACTCAGCATGGTGCAATAGTGGCACCAGTCCCTTTTGACTCAGCGAGGTTGCCCTTGCATTGATGGCAAGCAGTGCCTCCTGAGCAGCTGCCTCTGACTTCCATGACATCCAGCCAAAAGCATGCACCCCATCTCTGGCAGCTGAGAACCTCACCTGCTCAATCTGCAAGCAAAGCATGCCGTCAGATACATGTCAGGCCTGCTTTGGCGCGGCAGGTGCTGCTTGCATCCTGCCTGCAGCGCTTCAAAAAAAGGCAAGCACGCTAAGCAAGAGCAATGGACAAGAATCTCACCTCGTTGAGCGAACTCTTGGGGATGAGCTGCTGGGCGATGCGCTCAAAGAAGATGCGCTGAGAAGTGTGCGTGTACCGCCTGCCTTTGAAGTCACAAGCACTCAAGACGCCATCATGGTCCTGGACCTTGAGGAACAGGACTGAAGACATGTGGACCTGCACAAGCGCAATCAGCTTTAGAAAGCAGCAACAGTCAGTCTGCTGTCGCCAAAACTGTCCGTGTTCAAAGAACTGGTTTTGTCAGAGAGGGTACTGACCTAAGATGTGTAGTCGACCTGGCTACTTCGCCGTCAACTGCATTCACGAAACTTTGTGTATTCCTGAACGACTGCTGCGACCACCTCAATGCATGCGTATCGAACGACCAGCAAGTGCTTCTGTAGCGCTTTGCTGCTTCGCTTGCTGCGTTAGGTCAACGATCAACGAAGTCAGCTCGCTGGCGGAATGTAAAAGTGGTCACTTATACATTGCCGCTGCACGGCTCGTGATGTTTGCCAGCTAATGCTAGCCAGCAATGCTCAATTCAATTTAGCAGTAGCAATGTTTGCATCAGGGATTTGCCAAATGGTCATGACGCTGTCAGCCTGTGTAGTCTTGCTATAACACGAATGCACGCATGGGCAGCGCTGCGTTCCAAGACAGAGATGGTGCCAAAGACCTCGCACGATGCACTTATATCAGACTCTGTGTCTGCCAAGTTCAGCACATGAGGGTTGTGCCTAGATTGAGAAATGCTGCGTTGTATGTCAAAGCAATGTTGCAAGTTGCAACTCTGAAGCCACTGCAGTGCATTATCGCTTGTGACCGACAGCGGCAGCGCAACAGGCCGCACAGACAGCTTCACTACAATCTCAGCTGCAGACACCCTCAGACCCACTCGACTCACCAGCTGAGGCGTACATTCGCTCGCGATTTACGTCACAGGGCACAAACAAGCCACTGCAGTGCAGCCGCCACAATTGCCAGCACGTGCCAGCAGCACCATTACGCTGCAGATGCACATGGGTGACAACACAAAGCATGAACACTGCTGCACTCTGTTGCAAACTTGAAGACACGATGCATGCAATGCAAAGCAATCACTCCATCAAAGACAAGGATGACATAATTCATCTTTACAATGGTCAACAAGATGCTCTGTCCCACTAACCCACCCTCAGGGTCTGCAGCAATGGAAGTTGGACAGCCAAAAGGCTATGCCAAGGTGAGTCCTTCATGTGAAGGTGATTAGGGGTCGGGAGATATTTAAGGCATAAAAAAGTATGGTTGAAGTGGCCAAAGAATGGCCTACTCCAGGTGGATGAAAAAGGCATAAGGTATAAAAAGCCCATTGCTGAGACCCCTACCAACAGAGTTTGCACCTATAGTTTGACACACTGCCTATCTAGACTGGCATGAATCAGCACACCGCCTCAATACTACTCAATACAAGCGTCAAGGCTGCCACTGGCATGTCATTGTTAAGATTGCAATGAGAAAGCATAGTTCAATTGTTTGAAAGAGCTTAAAGCCCAATCTGTCCCACAAACCCACCCTCAGGATCCTGGCAAAGAGGGATGAAATGGCCGAAGCCAAGTGTAAAAGCATACAAATGTATGCGCCTAGGGGGGGGTCGGGAGATATTTGATGTATACGGTAGAAGTGAGAATGCGAGAAGCTATGAGGGATAAAAAGCCCTCGGTGCCAGGATCCCTACCGACAGAAAAGGCTGTTGCAGTTTGCTCAGGACACTAAGAATGCTGCTGATTCAGAATTTGCCCTGGCTCATCTGCGACTGTTGTTCAGGATTGTGCATTGACACTTCCTGACCTCCGTGAGCCTACCCGGGAGGCTTGCCAACTTCCTCTGGGTCCAGATCAGCATGCTTCACGTATCAAGTCACAGCACAGCAAAAGCTGGCTCAAGGTACATCAATGTCCCAGTTGCGCTTCTGTACGTTGACATCCATCTGCTGAGACTGCTTCTTGATTGCTGACAACTTTTCCTTCAGAGCAGGTACATCGACGACTGCAATGCGACGAAGGTCCTTGGTGTTGTATCTGTTGTCGGCCGTAGCGCTTTGTAGAATGGATGTCAGCGTCTGAATTTGCTTGCGAAGCAGCTCCCGGCGGACGAGTGCGTGAGACATGGTCATGGAGGAGTCGTAGGCAGCCTTGACGTTGATGTCCTGAATTTGACGCTGCATTAGTTCAAGTTGCTCGTTTGTCGTCCAGTACTCTGCAGCAGCAAAAAGAAAGCTCAGAGGTCAAGAAGGAGAAGCATGGCATGTCCAGTTGCAGACGCAAGCACGAGTACCGCACGACAGCAAAGAGAGTGCATGTAGCACATGCGCTAAGAGCTGTTGACAACAGAACACATGTACAGCAATGTGTCTGACCTTGAAACACCTTGTCGACGTCCTCAACTGGCTTTTCGCCCTCCAGCACTTGGATGTTGTCGGAGATCAGCTCGGTCTTCTCTGCTAAATCCTTCTGCAATTGTGCACGCTGCAGTAGCAGCTCTGCGAGCTTCATGTCGTCGGCAGCCAACAACGGCTAACTACAGCCAACAACACAGTCGACCCCAAGTCGTTCGATGGAGAAGATAAGGTGGTGGACGCACTACTCTGAGGTCGCCAAACTTTGGATCAGCAGCCGCCGCAAGCTAACTGTTGCAGGCGAAGCCTCACGGTTGTGGCAGCTGAGCTTGCGGCGATGCTTTCTATACTGGTCGCCAGTTTCGCTGATCTGCGCAGTTGCAGTCAGCGCGGGAAGCTGAAGAAGGCTTATAATTAGGGCTTAGACTCAGGGTTGAGGAATGCTGGAGGAGGCCAAAGCTGATCGTGAAGAGGAGCAGATTGGCTGCTATCATCTCTCACGTGATCCGCTACAGATTTCCATAAGCCACATGGAACGCTGACGCGTCGCTGAGTCGTAATCACATGGATCAATTTCTGCTACAAGTCAGATCCTATCAGATCAGTTTTCGCCGACACATGACAGTAGTTGTGCATGCTATAATGATGCCGATATATTGCAAGATGCAATTGCCCCCACACAAATCCCCGGCATTGCTCTGATACAACATGCAGTGACTTGAAAAGCTGCAAGGCAGTCTGAGTGCTAAATCAACCATGCTGTAATTGGCATAATTGCACGCCACCAAATATTGTGGCCGACATGACATTGGAATCATCAGCCTTGTAACGGCGGATCAAAAAGGGGCTGATGCGTGACGTCATATCAATGTGACAAACAATTCTGACAGTGTACATTGTCAAGCTGTAGCTGCGTATCCCGCATGACATAAACACGACATAACACTGCAAACCCCTAGTAACAGCAGATGGTCAGTGGTATATATATTTGCTTCACTGACCACTGACCATAGGGTTTGCAACAGTGTTTCATAGGGTTTTGTCCTGGTTTGTTATCAAGCATGCGGATCAAGGTGTGTGCATATTATTACATAAGTCTGTCATTTCAAACCATAGGTTTTATGACTTCAAGTGCGCTGTCTATGTGGCTGACCCTATGTGACGCAAGCTTGACACAGCATTTTCCTTTTAAAAAACAGGGAGTCTAGTACTTAAGGCTTCACTTCGACTACTATTATCTACTGAAAAGATAGATAGAATAGAGTAGGAATGAGCAGTGTAACGCAAGCTTGACATTAACAATTCGGATTGGCTAGGAATCGAACCACGGCCTAACTCCGTGAAAGGGAGTCGACCTTCACAGTCCTACACTCAGTTGTGAGTAAAAAGCCCGACCCATAAGTGCCAATCCGGTCATTGCCCTGGATTATAGACCGTAACACCCCTGCGGCGTTACACAGGCACTACTCTGTGGATTCTGTGTTTTGTTAGTAATAACAGATATGCAGAGAAAGTTGTTTGAAAGCAGTCAAGCTGTCAAGTAGTAATGGTTATAATCACTAATTACTTATTACCAATAATTACTGAGGATGCTGCATGACACACACGCTGACCCCCCCTGCTTTCACCCCGCTGCCACTGACACACGCTACATCATAATTCAAAATCTGCCAGTGATCTTCTTCACTGCAACAGGTGCGCAGAGCGTCTGTACGCAGTCCCTGCAGTGTCAGCATGCAGATGCTGCAGTGAGCTGAGTCAGAGATGTAGTGAGCTGAGCCAGAATTCCTGCAACATAAAGCAGTAATCAGTCATGTACACAGAGCTACAAGCTGCACTGCATGTATGTACACAAAGCAATGCTCCTTGGCAGGGTGCAGAGCCTGACGTTCGCGTAATGCCGGTACACTACATGAAGAAAGGTTGCAGCAAGTGCCATTGTCGAATAGCGCTGCACAGTGAGATATGTGCCACATGCCAGAGCCGAAAGGATGCTCCTTTAGCTTCCTTGCATGTGCACGAGAACACAGTGAGTTGAGCATAATCACTAGGCGCTCAGACTCTGGTTTGCCGGACCAGTAGTCCTGTATGAGCTGCTCACAATTACCCACATGCCTTGCCCTAAGTTATGTTCAGGACCATACCCGATAAATTTGATGAGGTATTCAATCTTGTTCTTGCGCTCACGCTTAATAAGCCTATGGTCCAAAATGGACTCCACTTCCCATCAATGATGTCAGCAGGTGGTGGTGGCTGAATGCGGCCAGCCCTATGATAGCGTTTGAGCAGAGAAACATGAAAGACATCGTGAATCTTCATAGTCTCAGGTAGGTCAAGCCTATAGGCAACATTGCCAATACGCTTCGTGATTTTGAAAGGGCTCACTTATTTGGGTGCAAGCTTGCTAGTGTCAGCAATCCTGAGAAGAAGTCCATTAGTAGACAGAAGGACCTCATCATTGACTGCAAAGTGCATCGCAGTATGCTTTGCATCATAATAGCGCTTGTGAGGCTGCTGAGCTACAATAGTGAGCTTTCTAGCACGTGCAACAAAGCGCTGCAGCTTCTCAGCAATTTGCAAGACAAAGGGTTATGAACATCCTTCCTATTAGGTAGGAGGATGTCAAGAGGGGTGGCAGCAGCTCTGCCATGATTCAGAAGGAAAGGTGTTTGCTGCACTGTTTCATGCCAAGCATTATTGATAGAGAACTGAGCCAAAAACAGCTTCTTGTCCCAATCAGACATGAAAGGAGATACATAATGCCGAAGGACATCTTCACAACATGATTCGTGCGTTCAGTTTGCCCATCAGTTTGAGGGTGTCTGGCTGAGGAAAGCCTCCGCTCAGAGCCAAGACACATAGCTAATGCTTTACTGACAATGCTATTGAATTGGGGACCTCGGTCACAGGTTATGACCTTAGCTATGCCCTCATGCTGAACCACAAGCTGAGCATACATATTAGCCCAATCCATAGCATCAGATTTGTCAGTGCAAGGCACTAAATAGACATATTTAGTTAAATTACAACAAAAGACAGCAATGGCATTGTGACCATCAAGCGTCTTAGGTAAGTCAGTAATGTCATCAGTAGTGATGGTATGGAAGGGTTTAGCGGGTACTTCTAAAGGAAGGGTTTAGCGGGTACTTCTAAAGGTTTGCAATAAGCCAGATAGCTTTGCAGAAGAAGTTAACTAGTGCAACATACCGGATTCGAACCCACGACTATTTCGTGGAGAGGACCCGAACTTAAGCTCTTAGCACCTTTCTTGTGCGCAAAAGTCCGAACCTACGTGCCGACATGTTAATTCCTGGATCTCAAGACGTAAGTCTGTTACAACTGGAGTTGACAGCTGGGACAATGACGGATGTAATCACGCACCTCCTTGTCGGCGCCAAGCCAGTAGAAACGGCTCATGATTGCCTTCAGGGTTTCGTAAACGCCAAAATATCCAGCTGTTGGATGATCATGAAGGTCCTGAATCAGGCGCTTGGTTTCCGGGGAATTCGGAACCACTATGCATGTGTCCTTCCACCACAAACCCTCAATATAAATCATGTTTGCAGTGTCTTGCTCATCAGCAAAGAAAGGGACAGCAGCATATGCTTCAGCAATTTCTCGAACAAGACTAGATTCGTCTGAATCAAAGCCATTGCTTGATTGACAAAAGGATAAATCAATACAAATAGGTGAAGGTTCTGCAGGTGAAGAGGATGGGTCTGCAACATCAGCACGATCCATGACTGCAGAAGGTGTTTGAGTAACCTTACGACGGCCCACAGCTTGAGAATTAGCACCAGTAGCAGGTGTGCCAGTACTGCGCTTCTGAGCACAGATGGCTCAGGGAGGAGATGAAGAGGAAGAGGAGTGCTTTTGAGCAGATCTCCTTGTTGCCACAGCAATAAGTGCATTGAGGCTTTTGAAATCAGAGTTGCGACTAACAGGGTTAGGAACATTATGCCTTCCTGGTCTGTGGACCCAGCAGAAGCTGAAGCATTGCAAATACTCACTCCACCGAGTTTGGCAGCAAGATAAATGAGGTTGAGCTTGCAAGAATGTATTAGGTTGGTTATCGGTAACCAGAGTAAATTGCTGACCTGAGAGAAGGTAGCAGCGGAACAAACGCATAGCTGATGATGTAGCGTGTGTCAGTGGCAGCGTGTGCCGCGCAAGCGCGGCGTGTGTCATGCAGCATCCTTAGTAACCATTACTACTTGACAGCTTGACTGCTTCCAAACAACTTTCTTTGCTGATCTGTTTTTACTAAGAGAACACAGAATCCACAAAGTAGTGCCTTTCAAGCTGTCAAGCTTGCGTCACATTGCTCATTCCTACTGTATTCTACTCTATTCTATCTATCTTTTCAATAGACAATAGTAGTAGAAGTGAAGCCCTAAGTACTGGACTCCCTGTTTTCTTTTTATTTTTAAGGAAAATGCCGTGTCAAGCTTCCGTCACATAGGGTCAAGCACATAGACATAGACAGACAGCTGTGCTTTTGGAATTCATAAAACCTATGCTTTGAAATGCCAGACTTATGTAATGATATACACACACCCTGACCCACATGCTTGATGACAAATCATGACAAAACCCTATGAAACACTGTGGCAAACCCTATGGTCAGTGGTCAGTGAAGCAACATATAGATATATGTATATATAGTCTGCAGCCCCTGCTGAAAGTCAAGTTATTCGAAATCAACGAATGTATGAAGTTACTGAATCTGATCAGGTTGGCTGATCTGGCTATGCTTTTGGGTGCAGCAGTGGCTCATGACTTGGAAAACATTTGCTTGACTAGCTCTTTCTTGTTGATCTTGCCCATAGCATTTCGCGGAATGCTATCTGTGAGCTTCAACAGCTTGGGTATCTGATATGGAGGCAAGCGGTCTGCTGCAAATTGTTGCAAACCATCCAGAGTGACCTGCAAAACACATACAAGTCAATGCCAAAGTAGTCACTCTATGCCTGCATGGGCGCCATAATGTCCCGGGCTGCCTCTTAAGACAGAGGCGTCTGCTATGATGCCTGACGGCGCGGACTTTCGGCGTGGACTTTTCTTTCAATGCCACCATCTGTTGATGTACGCTTGCCGGCCAGCTCACAGACAGTGACTATGGAAGCCCTTCCAGTATGGACTGAATTAAAGGCTTGGAAAAGTACGTGTTTTGGTTTGTCAAACAACAAACATTAGTTGACTTCTGACGTTGTCTGCATGAACCCATTAAGTATCCCAGAAGCTCAATCACTTGATTGATCAAATAATGGATCAGTTGAGTGACTGACTACATGATTGACTCACTGACTGACATTTACCTCATCAGAACCCTCATTGCATGCCACAACAGCTGCCACTATCTGGCCCTGCACTTCATCTTCAATGCCAACCACAGCGCACTCGCTGATGTCTGGGTGAGCCAGCAGCGCATTCTCAATGCCTAGAGCGCTGATCTTGTAGCCGCCGCTCTTGATGATGTCCACTGAAGAGCGTCCCAGGATCTTCCAATAAGGTGGGTCACCCTGAAAGCAGTCACACAACGACATGGAATTTGCAGTCTGCTTTTTTTTCTTGAGGTTCGCCACATTCCTGGTGAGTCAAGGGCTTAACAGCACAGGTTCCAACCTGCTCAATGCTGCAATCAACGCAATCTGACCTGCCGATCTGATTGTGAAAGTGAGCGGCTATAGGACTCAGGATTGTTGGATGGGTGGGCTATTTGCAGACTACATTGAGATGGTGTGAAATGATGCTGCAGGTCTACCTGAGACGCTGCAGTATCGCCCGTCTGGAACCAGCCGTCCTGGTCAAAGGCCTCTGCAGTGGCATCAGGCCGGCGCCAGTACTCCTTGAACAGGTTGTCCCCCTTCACCAGCAGCTCACCCGGCCCTGCAGCACAGCAGGCAAAGCGTGAAGACATAAAGGACGCTTGACAGCACAGTATGAAGTCTAGTGCATGGGAGGCTGCTGCAGTGGCATCTGGGCGACGCCAGTACTCCTTGAACAGGTTGTCCCCCTTCACCAGCAGCTCACCTGGCTCTGCATCACAGCAGACAAAGCATGAAGCTTGACGTAAAGCACGCTTGACAGCACAGCAGGCACAGCATGAAGTCTAGTGTATGGGAGGCTGCTGCAGTGGCATCTGGGCGGCGCCAGTACTCCTTGAACAGGTTGTCCCCCTTCACCAGCAGCTCACCTGGCCCTGCAGCACAGCAGGCAAAGCGTGAAGACATAAAGGACGCTTGACAGCACAGCATGAAGTCTAGTGCATGGGAGGCTGCTGCAGTGGCATCTGGGCGACGCCAGTACTCCTTGAACAGGTTGTCCCCCTTCACCAGCAGCTCACCTGGCCCTGGAGCACAGTGGCTTCATGACCATATCAACAACAGTCGCAGAATTTGACAAAACAGCAATCACAATCTTCAAGATAGCAACAAGTTTAATGAGGACCATGATGTCACTCATGCTACCATGCACCTGCAGGCATAGATGCTAGGTATTTCTGTACAAATTTTGTGCCATGCTGTGCCAGCTAATGCTTCTTTTATTCTGCCAGACAGATGTGGCGCTGCCAATTTTGTGTGCTTTGCCACCAATTTGCGTTTGTTTCTGATTGATGCCAACTTAAACAGCAATCGATGTGCAAGTCACTGCTGCAACATGGACAGCTGACACCTAGAATCTGAGCGCCACGACGACTTTTCTCATCCCCAAGCACAAATTGTTTGCCTTATTTGGAAATGCATTCATGAAAATGCTGGCAACAAAACTATGTCAGCAGTCTGACCTTGCACAAAGTTGTCTCCTTCCTGTTGCTCTTCATCAGCATCTTCAGGGAGGGGAGCCACTTTGACGGAGACCCCTGGCAGGGGTAGCCCCACTGTGCCAGGACGCCTGTCTCCTGCACAGAAACTCACAGGCACTGATTACTTTTTCTCATGCTAAATTGCAATCAGCTGATATCAAAATTGAATAAACCAGTACTGTTACTCCTCAGCATGGTTACTCAGACTGTAAAATGCCTGATGGCAATGATTCTTGCATTATTGTAGCAAGCCGTGTCAATGTGTATGCAGTCACTGCCTCCGGCAGCAAGCAATGCCCAGCAGCCTTGCACAGTATACTATACAATGTGTTATATGGCCTGCATGTTGGCACTGTGTGCAGATGATTGCTCAACATTGATGCTGCAGCGCTGGGATTGAAGTCACTTGGTCAATTTTGAACTCTGCTGGGCACAGGTAGCTGCATCTGTTGTTCAACCTTGTGTCAATGCTTAAATGAAAGATAGGCAATGCTGAAGACTTTCCGTACACTCTGCTGCTGCTGATACATGAATGCAGTGTGCATAGCAAACATGACCAAAGTGCTGTGCCGTGCATTGCAATCAAAACAACTATTACAGAGCGCATATGAGATAAAAAGCATTGCTGGCTAGATGGCGAGGTGCTAGTTTCTCACACCACTACATTTAGACTGCAGTGCTACACCTACCATATCAATGATAAGCATGCGGTCTGCAGCTTTCTGGTGGTCAGCAAGGTAGGCACAGCAGCCACATTTTGAAATGCTAGCACAGTGCAGTGATTCATTGTGGTACAGTGAGAGGTCAGCACAGCTGATTTAGAGTGCGCATAAGCACAAGATCCATGCTTAAAGATTGCTGACGTCCAGTACCGTGCAGGAAGCCAGCACCTGAAGTTTGAGACATCAGGACGCAAGACGCTTCAAGGCACAGCCAAAGAAAAGGTGATTATTTGCAAACAGCAGAGATCCCAGAGGAAGAAGGCAGAAAAGTAATAGGGAGTGATACATAGGATGAAGCGTACCTTGAAGGGGATTACTGACCACCATGCCTGTCTCTGTCATGCCATATCGCTCCAATAGCTTCTCACCTGCAAGTTGCACTTTGCTTTTGACTGCAAGACACAGAGTGACGATGACGATGACCATGGTTGTAAACATGATAGACGACACATCTTGACACGGGTGCTAGCTTTGTGTAGCTCAAGTCCTGTCAGGTCAGACCATGCCATGCATGTTCCAGACAATGACAGTGCACTCAGCTTCTATGCGCCTTCTCAAGCAGGCAGGAGCAGCTTTTTCAAATTTTGCATTATGCATGTTAAGGAAAGCACGCTTCACTTGAGCAAAGAGTGCAGCAGAAAAGGACAGGAAGAGGCTTTCTGAAGTAAGCTATACAAGCATGATTCCAAACAAGAAGTGTATTCTAGTGGAAGCAATTGCGATGAGAAAGGTCAATAGATTGGCTCGTCACAGGCAATAGATTGCGGTTGCAGAACAACAATCTGCCCTACCTGAAAGCTTCTCCCACTTGCTCATGACTGGCAGGGGGCAAGCCGCAGACCCACTCACAGTCAGACGTAGCCTCTTGGCTGCCTCCCTATGCACACAGAACACCCCCAGCTGTTGCCAGAAAGTCCAACAAGCGACAACGTTGTGACTTAATACAGTTGTACTGGTTTTGCGTTCTTCTGTAAATGTTGAAATCTGATGTTGACACTGTCTGTTGCGTACGGATGCCTCCAAGTGCACTTGTTGAGCTACTACATTCATGAAGAGACACAAAGCCCTCATGCATGTATATCTGGTCTGTGGTTACAGAGCTGCAGGCACGTTTGTTGTATCTGACCAATTGTCTATCATGCGCACCCGTCAGCACAATGAAAAGGAAAGCAGGAGTAACAGAGGAGATGCATGGAAGCTCAGCAGTGGCGTTTGCATGCATCCAACTTGGGAGTGCCGCACAAGCGCTCAGCATTGTGCCTTAAGCATGCATCCATAAAGGGCCTCAACCCATCTTGCTGATCCTGCTGTGACGATGCATCATAATTGAAGAGCAGGTGGCTGTACATGGTGGGCACGACTCAGCCAGACAAAAGAATAGATGTAGCTGCAGTAAGACTTGCTGTACATGAATGATCGCCTAGAATAAGCCCCCCTCAGCCAGACGGAGAACAAATCAGCAAGGCAGACACACAGGTACATCAACAAGCCCTATGCATGCTCCAAGCGGAACCCCACCTAGCTTCTTGCTGATCCTGCTGTGACGCTGCGTCGTACTTGGACAGCAGGTAGCTGTACATGGTGGGCACGCCCATGTATACTGTGACTGGATCCTCTTGCCTCTGCAGCATTCAGCAGCTGATTGAGTTGTTTGTGTGCCTTGTCGCCTCTGTAGCATTCAGCACCTTGTCACTTTGCACATTGCTAGCAGCAGCAGCAGCAGCAGCAGCAGCAGCAGCAGCAGCAGCAGCAGCAGCAGGAGCATCAGCAGCAGCAGCAGACGCAGCAGCAGCAGCAGCAGCAGCAGGAGACATGAGATAAGAACAGTTATCACACAAAGCAAACAGGTGAGATGCCCAATTTGCGCTGATACAAGATGGCTTCAGACACAGGTCTCTCGGAGGCACTTTTTTGCTTCTTGTTGCGCCTAGCCGGGTTGCAAAATCTCACTGGCATGTCACACACGACGACAAGCGCAAAGCTGCTCACAAAGGATCCAGAAACAAGCATTACATTGATAAATACCATGCCAGGCTGGTGCAAATGATGACACCCTGTCGTAAGCCACGTGACTGGACAGCAGATATGACAAAATCCAGTCTTACCTTGAGCTTGTCACAGAAAGGCAAAGTGAGCTCAAAACCAGAAAAGAGACATAAACAAAGTAAATCAAGGTGATGAACACTCGCCTTGAGCTTTTCCCAGACAGTGTCCGGAGAGAACTTGGGCAGAAACTCTACACAGGCGCCGCTGTAGTGGGCACAGTAGAGGGCGTTGATGATGCCGTGGACATGGTGTAGAGGCAGCGCATGGAGGATACGGTCTTCCTGCTGCCAAGCCCAGGCCTGGCACAAGCCCTGGACCTGCGTCCTCAAGCCCTTGTGGGTATGCAGAGCCCCTGCAGCATAGGCATAGGCATGTTGTCGCTATAGGGACCACGGTGTAGGGCGTTGATGACACCATGGGCATGGTGTAAGGGTGGGGCATGGAGGGTACGGTCTTCCTGCTGCCAGGCCTGGCACAAGCCCTGAACCTGTGTCCTGAGGCCTTTGTGGGTATGCAGAGCTCCTGCAACACAAGCACAACAGCAGTGTTTGCAAACAGCTGACACATACATCCCAATTGCAGATCCGTTGCATGCTGCAATCATGATAAGCACATGGCACAACACCTGAATCTGCATCCTCAGGCTCTTGAGGAAATGCAAAGCTCCTGCAGAACCAGCCCGTCACTGCTGTTCTGTGTACACTACAGGGTATTGATGATGCAATAGACATGATGCAAGGGCAGGGCATGGAGAATATGGTCCTCCTGCTGCCAAGCCCACGCCTGGCACAACCCCTGGACCTGTGTTCTGCGTTCTGAGGCTTTTGTGGGTGTGCAAGGCTCCCGCAGCACAAGCACAACAGCAGCACGTGAATACAGCTGACCCACCTTTAGGCCTGCCAGTGGTTCCGCTAGTGTACACAATCAATGCTCCATCTTCATCAGCATGATCCACTGCAGACAGATGCTGATCAAGTGCCTGCTGAGCTTCTTCTATGCTGTTTTGCGCTGCATGCTGAAGTCTGCTCAAAGTGTCCATTCTGGATTCATTGGTGCTGTTGCTGTCCAATAGGTGCATGTCAATGTTGGCTTTTGTTGCAAGCAGCTCCATTTGGGAAGCATGCTGCTTTGTAGTCAAGATTGACTGGGCCTCTGAGTTTTCAATGACGTACTGAAGTTCACTGCAGCAATGCATGCAATTTGAATCGTGTGGTGGTGGCCAATATTGACTGTGCACGTGAATGGTCAGTGACATGCTCATGTTCGTTGCAACCACACATGCAGATCTGAGGAGCGTTGTGGCAACAGATGGCTAGCTGTGAACCTCACTGCAGCAATGCATTCAAGATTTGAGCGATGTGGCATGAGATGTTTAGGTTTGAAGTTCACTGCAGCAACGCAATCAAAGCCTGAGCAATAATGTGACAAGGGATGTCTGACTTGATACTGCAGGCAGCAATGCTGGTTCTGTCTGCGTTTTCCGCATATGACAGTGCAGCATCCATTTGCATGAGAGGGGCGCGCAATTGTAAGTCATGCATTTACTCTCATCTAGAGCCAAGATGCTCAACACATCGAAAATGAGCACAGTGTATACTCAGACTAAGCAGTCAAAAGAACGCATTGTGCAATTCCATGCAGGACTCAGTGTGGGCAGGCATGTGGAGCTAAACGCTTATGCCTCCTTCACAACATTGCTTGAGGATGTTTGGCCACGATCAGACAGGATGCAGGCTCGTTTGATTTCAGGCTTTCAAGGCAGTGCTGGTGTCACCTTGCTGGATGGGTCAGACACAATGGAACAGCAATGTCTCTGTTGAACCAGGCACCCCAGGTGGCTTCCACATAGTGGCGACCAGGTGATGCCATAATAGCCACAGTGGACTGCGGTGCATTGCCTGCAAGATACAAATACTTTGAGCCTTCAATTTGAATTTGATTGCCAGATTTGAGTGACTCCTGTATCGGTGACAGTATACAGCCAACAAAGGGTGGATTGGCTGGGAGTTGACTAAGCATGCAAACCGAAGCCAAGTGTGCAGCAGAGCTGAGCTATTCTCGCTATGAAATATAGAGACATTAGGGGACACAGATTTCTCACCGTGCTGCGTGCGGGTGAGAGCTGCCGCTATCTGAGCAGACTTTGACAAAAGGTCTGAGTACGACCTGCATGCAGATTCAGATTCAAGCCCACAACTGCCTCGGGCGCGAGAGCCACTCTGGGTCACATCAAACACGCGCTTTCACAGACTTACCAATTGCCCTTCACGTCTACGCAGGCGGTTCTGCTGAGGTGCCTGGCGGCAGCACGCACCACGTCCATTCTTGCGTCTTGAGCAAGCAAACGAGAGCTAGGAAGTGGGCCTTGCACAGCGCATCTCAAGGCTCTCTGCTAGCATCAGCAGTAGGGTATCATATCCGTGGCTCGCGCCGGTGATCTTATTGTGCTAGGTTGTCTGTGTGCCTCAATCACCATTGCAAGGTTGAGTAATATGACTAATGGCTTACTGTTTAGTACGATGACTCACTCGGCACAAATGACAGTCTAGTGTCTGCTCAACTTTCGATACGTCCGAGATCATGTCCGCTGCTCGATTCGACAGCGTTTCTCGCGTTCCTTACAATGTCGATACTTCCTGCGATGCGCATTGCGTAAAAGGCAGCAGAGAAAGTAGCTTGGACACGCTTGGCCGAGCAGCACGCACTGCAGAAGGTTGACCTAATTCTTCCCAAGAACCTGCGTCTAAGTCTTTACAGGCTTGCTGGCAGAGAAGTGCCGCGATTCGGGTAGATCACAGACGCATCGCAACAATGTTCCGGGCCCAAGATGTTTCCGCCTTCAACGCTAGCGCTGCTCGAAGGCGACCTCATCGCTTGAAGCTTAACGAGTCCGACACCCGCCCTCTGAGCATCACTTGCGCCAGGGAAGTCTTCCAGAAGCTGAAGCTTCAAAAGCAGGTTTCCCCGAGGGGCTTCACCGTACTTCCCTGCTTGAACCTTTTTGAGGACCAGTACTGAGTTCTCCAGCCACAGCTCAGAGTTCATGATGTTGCTTTGACGCAGGTTCATTATTGGCCCCTTTGCTTTACTGCTCAACTGGACATCACAAGAAAAGGAGACATGATGTGCAGCATGCTGTGTCGGGTATGACTCACACCTGTCTTGAAATACTGCGTGTTCCCCATCAGTCATGCAACAATTGCTCTTGCGCAATCAGCAATGCTACAGCAAGCTCTTCTTAAGTGCTTCGCAAAAGCCTTTGTACATGAGGAGGCAGCGAGCAAAAAGTAAACAGGATGTTTTGCCTTAGTGGATGAGCACTGCAATGCCTATAACATCTGCCCAGCACTCTGCATGGGCGTCTTATCTTTGATGCCAGAATACAGCTGCAAGAAAACCACACACTCAGCATGTGACAGCATTGTCAAATGCTGACTCAAGCTGCTCATGAATGAGCACTACCAGCATTGCTTGCCTCTTGACGCCCTCTGATGCGATTGCCAGGATGCTTTCTTGGGAGGGCACATCAGTCTTGATCTTGCACAAAAGGCTGTGGAGTACAGGTATGTTCATACCATGCTGGCATTTGCAATTGCCTCAGCACTCCATTTTCTGTCAAGTTTGCATCATGCTCAGCAAGGCCCCAGCAACTGCAGACTTTGAGTGCCAATTGCTGTGATTCCAAGCATAGAAACCTTGCTGAACAGTCTCTCATATAAATTAATGATAGGCTAGCAAGCTGCAGGAAAAGGCTTGATGCAGGGCCTTTTGGCAGCATTGTCCTAAGTGGGCGCTGCGATTACAAGGGTGAGTTGCTGCCACATACTCATTCCTGATCATCTAACATACTTGTTTTCTGGCCCCTCTTTTGACTTTGTTGATTCCAGAAGAGGATTGCTCAAGTGCGAGTCAAGCTGTTGAATGCGAATGAATAGAGCAGCATGCTTACCCCTGAAAGGAAGAACAGGAACATCTGTGCCGCTAGGCGTGACGACGGAAGCGTCTGCCTATAAAGGCAGCCCTGGATTGCTGCTTTAACAGCAGCAATAAACAGACCCTTAGCCCTCAACAGCAATAGGTCTAGGGCTGACTCATGATGCAACCTGTTTGTCTTTTGTGTGAGAATCAGCATTGACCAGAACTCCATGGGCCTCATGCCATACAGCAGACTTGTGTTGCAAATTTGCCAAGGAAGCTGCTGACGTGCGTTGCAGACACTCTAGGCAGCCAGATGCGCTTCAAGCCAAGCTTCCACATAGGAATTGGAAATGCACATGATGCGGCTACGTCTAGGAGTAAGGGTCTGGCATTTCGGCAGACAATCCCAGTACGCAAGCAAGTGAGCTTTGAGGTAAGCAACACAGCTTTGCAAAAATATAGCCATCAAGTGTGTGTAGCCCCAAATCCGACTATGACAAAATTTTACGGCTGGTGTAAACAAACTCGATGCAGAGCCCATTATACAAGCAGTTGCTAGTGTACGTTGCTAAAGGGCATGTCAGCTTGTGAGTGGTCTCTTGATGCCTTTGCTGTCAGTGATCAGCAGCTCTGCCATGTGTTCATCTCAGTCTGCATACTTTGCTGCCAACAGGTCATCATGAGCTTGACACATACCGGTATAGACAGTCAACTCTTTGCATCACATTCGCAAGTCAACCACAGCAACTTTTGAGCTTATTGCATGCATAACAGCCACTTTGAACGTTGCATGCTTTCAAAATGCTTTGCTGTTCTTCAGCTGTGCTACAGGGTTGCCAGTAGGTGGTCAATTGCATGCAAGCAACAGTCATCATGAGTGCCACAATGGCAGTATGTCATGCTTGCACCTTGCAACAGACAATGACAGGATTCTTGCAATGCAGTTCTGTGGCTCGGTGCGCTTTCCTCTGCCAAATATCACACACTCGCTAACTGGGGATGACGTGAAAGTGGTCCTAGGGACTGGGGCTTATGAACTGCGTTTAGAGGAAGTCAACCCTATCATACGCTTTTGAATTACGCACTTTAGCGTGGAACAATCTGCTTTGGCCAAGAATGTCACAGTAGGCTTGTACAGCTGTTGTCGATCATCAAACATATGTCAGAAGTAATGCTGGTATGCATACCAATTAAACTTGTCAGGAAAAGCTGAAAGGCAATTTCAAGAGGCAATGCGCTGGGCAATGGGCTCGTGCAATCTCGCGAAAGGGTGTGATCGGCAAGGGCCCGGTCGGACAGAGCGTCTACTCGGTGAAATGTCCCTGCAGGAAGACCCCTCCTTCGCGTTTCCTTGTCTGAAGGGTAGTTGGGGAGCGACAGTTACCTCTTTCCAGTTGCAGGACAACCGAGGAAACACCTCACCAACACAAAGCCAAGCGAAGTGATGCAATGCGCGTTGCCGCGACTGCAGCCGCTAAGTGCCACGCTTTGACTTGAAGCTACAGCCTGAGGTCAGCCATGCTGCTCCTCTTCTGTACGTTTCTTCTAATACGTTGTCCTTGAGACCTTTCTTTCTGCAGGATGTCAGGTGCAGATCACACTGAAGGTGTGCAGCAGCAGATTGCGGGTGTTGTCCGAAAGGTTTCAGACTTGGAAGCAGCTCTCTCAGCGGCAAAGCAGGCTGGAGATGGTGATGAGGTCAGCTTTCTGCGCACCCAGCTGGAGCAGCTGTACAAGGAAAGAGTAGCTCTGCGTGAGGAAAAGAACATTCTCTTGCGAGCTCAGCAAGGACGTGAGCATTGCTCTCTGTTTTGACATTAGCTCCTTTCCGCCTGTGTTTGACTCCAACGTATCGAAGCTATGCTTCTCTCTGAATTATTGTCATATTGTTGAAGTGGACATGGTGATGCAACAATCAGTGTCGAGACTCGAGTGAAGGCTTTGGCATCACACTTGTTTGCATGTGCGATGTACAGTGCAGGTTGCCAAGACATTGGCCTCAAGGGCATGAAAGGCCGTGCATGTCGCTCATCATTGTCTTGTCACCACAGCTGCATACTGCATCCGACTCGAGAAAGCCTCATTATGGTCTCAAGTGGACAAGTGTCATAAGCTGTGCCTTCAACTTGTACAGACTGGCTGAATCGTGTTCACACCATGTTGCACTCAATCCAGTTTTGCACGTCAAGTTGCTTGTCTGCAGCTTCAGCCTTGTTAATTTGACTATGGCATTGACCAGATTCTGTGTACCCTTTGTTCATTGTCTAGCAAGTAAAAGAAGCTGTGCAGCCAGGTTGCTTTGAGCTCATCTAGACCCTTGCAGTTGCCTGTGGGATTGCTGTTTGCATTCTGAAGCACGGCCAGCATGCATGTCTGTCAAAGAGACCACACTAAATATAACCACAGAACAGCAAGCAACAGATACACTCATCTTCACTAGCATGTATGTTTTGCATGCATATACAATGTTGGGGTTGTACATGTGCACTGCAAGCATAGTCTCTACAAATTCAAAGTTGGCTTTCAGTCGCAGCCAGTCTTGTCTGTGGCTTGAGAAGACGTCTTTCTTTCTGTACACTCCTGTTGACCTTTGCACTCTTAATTCAGCAATCATGAGCAGGCACTGCATGGTGTTACTTAATTAGAGGAAATGCTATGCAGGAAAGCATGATCCAGACAGCATGGAAGAGCAGGCTCCGCTCAAGAAAGCACGAAGAGGTAATTCACATGTCAAAGTTTGCAAACACAGCGCAACATGTAAAGCAACCTCTCATTGCTTTGATGGCAGGATGCACACTTTGATAACTTGACAATGTTTATTGCAGATCCAGCAGGACGGCAGGATGCACACTTTGATAACTTGACAAAGTAGTACAATGTTTATTGCAGATCCAGCAGGACGGGAGGAGATTGCAGCAAGAGCAAACAAGAAGCCGCCATCACCCTCATCATTTGCCAAGCCTAGTGGGGAGGGTGGATGGACACATCCCAAATTACGAGAGTTGCAACAATACATGTGCTTCCACCGCTCTCCGCATGACATTGACACCCAGACAACCCCTGTGGACATGATTGTGAGTGTGCCCCTCTGACAGATGCTGACTGCAAGTTTGCTGGCCTTGTGGCCTCAGCTATGTCCCAAGCATTTGCTGATGAGGAACAGAGAATGCAAACATTCTGGCAGTTGTTGGAAGATGAGTTCAACGTGACCTTCCAGCGTGCACAGTGTCATAAGGCTGAGACCGATGGCTCTTTCATACATCTGGGAGGAATGCTGGTGAATATTGCAGTCAAGAATGAGATTGGTTCTGGCGGCGGAGCTATTCATGTTCAGAATGCTGCTTATGCTGCTGCGCATGCCTTTCAGACCAAGAAGGTCAGAGGAAAATCTGTTTGCCCAACTCTGTTGACAGAGTTGGCTGGTCCCAACATGAGTCTCTCAGGGGCTGTGTACTCAGATATGACCTTATGTGATCAGCTAAGCCCTATGTTTCCTCTATTGTGGCAGTCTCAGAGCCGACTCATGGTGCAAGCTGATAGGTGTTTTGCAGCCATTTGAAATGCACTACCCAGTTTTCGCAGCTTTTATGAAGCATTGGACCAACAAGCACTGGAGCAGCAAGAACCCACACGGCAGCTTGAATACCCCTACAAAACAAGCTTCGTTGGGCCACATGGGACTGCACAACACTTGCTCTACCACGAGAAGCTTTTCAGAAGTTGCTTCAAGGCAACCTTGGACAGCCAAGAAGGGTTGGTGCTTGTGAAATTTTGCAAATCCTACAGTAAGGACGCCCATACCTGCCTATATCTGGGTATACTTCAAACCTTGTAGCCATAGCAAGCCTTACAGACGGATGGCTCATGGTGGTTATGGAGTTTGCGACTGGGTGCTTGTGGGATGAGACACCACAAAAGCCGGTTGCAACACTTCAAGCTGCAGTGCACTTGTTGCATCAGGCTGGCTTTGTGCATGGCGATTTGCGCTCCAGCAACATTTTTGTTTTGGCAGACAGTGTGCGTGCGCCCATAGACTTTGAATGGGCTCGTGTTATGGAGCAAAGTACATACCCGCTTTTCATGAATCACATTGATGTAACATGGCCTGATGGTGCCAAGGATGGGCAGCCAATCAAGCAAGAACATGACTTGTGGTGGTTGAAATTGTTGTGCGACCAGGCTGCAGCCTCACTTCTTGCCTATTGCTAGGGGTCTGCGTTGGTGTCCTAGCAACAATTACGGCTAGGCTGTGGCTATCTCAGGGTGATTTCTGGTTTCTGGCCTTGCTAAGGCATTGGATCCAGCCGCACTTTACGTCACAGGGCATGTCAAACAAGTTTGGCAGCAGGGCGGGTATGGCCATTGCCGATCGCACCCTGCAGGCACACAAGGACAAGGAAATAAATATGTGAACTCTGCAATGGAATGCAATGGCTGCTTGCACATGACAATTAGCCTTGCTGTGCGCCAACTGCTGGTGCAAATGCAACTGTGATGCAATGACTGCACTGCATTTGACTGCGGATCCAGCTTGCTTCAATATGTAACATTGATGATGTTTTGTCACTGCTTGACTGCTTATGGCACAGCAGGCATGCATGCTGCTCTGAACCTTGTCAGGCGCTCTTGAAGTTTGCTGAGTCTGTTCAGTGACTTTGCTGACAAAGACAGCTGTCTGTTTGCTTGGCAGCATTGCATGCGGGTTGTACATTGAATAAGCGCACAACAATGACTGATCATGTCAACTCTGTTTGGTATCACTGGGTCCTCAGCTGCAGTTTGCAGCTGCCTCTGAGGTCATGACATCCATTTCCCACATCCTTATGCTGCTCAAATCATGGTGCTGATGTCAGCAATGTTAATATGACTAGAACGAATCAGTTTGTGCTGCAGATTGTCAGCCTGGAGCTGGCAAGGCGGCATGGCTGAATGGAATAGTCACCTCTCACTTCTGAAGTTGTAAGTGATCAGCCTTGTGTTTTGGAGCCGTCCAGAAAATGGGCTGAAGCGTGTGAACAGCAATTGAAAGCCACGTGTCTTCGCCTGCCTTTCAGCAACATACAGCACTTCCTCTACATTTGTCTATTGTCTTGTACACTCTTGTTGCTGCAGAACCTGACTGGCAGTACAAGCAGGACCATTCCATGCATATGGTGGTTTGTTAAACAGCATTGCTGCCAAGAACTGTGCTGGGTGCTGCATGATGCAGACATCCCTCAAAGGCACAACAAAGCTCACAAATCCGGGCTTGACTGTGCTGTGCTGCACGGCATTGTTTGCTGTGCACAAAAGATGTCTTCACTGTCAGCCCTTGTTTTGAATGCTGCATAGCATTGTCTGCATTCCAACGCTTTGCAGGCCTTGAAGCAAAGTTGGTTGCAGGTGACATACCTTTTCCAGCCTGAAGCCTATGGAACTCAACAGCATGTGCCAAGATCATCCTGAGTGTGATGAGGATCATTACCCCATGGGCAATGGGCTCTTTTGCTTGAGTAAAAGGCAATGAAAGGTGAGGTTTTACTGTGTCTGACGCCTGTTATGCCAAATGTCTGCTGAAATGACAGCTGAGAGCGACATGCAAGGCTGTCGCAGCAGTCACTGCAGCTGACTGGACAGCGCATGAACTTCCATCTGCTATTGCAGGCCTTGGAAGGCTTGCATAGTCTTCAGCAGAAAGCTAAGCAAGTGGAAACTTAGGACTTTGCCATTGGAGCAAGTTGTGCTTGCTATATCGCACACCAGACAGCATTGCTACAACAGTGTAATAACATGTGTATTCCACCAGATACCATGCAGCAATGCTACTGTCCCAGGTAGGCTTTCAGCAGCACTTCAAGAATCTGTTTAATGTCATGACTCAGCCTCTCAGCTGCTCAGAACAGGCTTGCACACCTGACCCATGGACTGCGCACATAGCTTGCTTGTGGTGTGTGTGTTGATGTCACCAGCGCATGCGCTTCACGCACCACCTATGTTCTGTGTATGGGTGTTTGTCTGGCTCCTTTGTGCACATTCCTCCTGCTGATGACCGCACAGTTTGTCTGCCAGTGATGCTGCAGATACAGCTTCAATGAGCATGCCATTCTGTACAATCAGAGTAGGAACATGACATCAGTCTCTGCTGCAGGCCAATGACAGCCTAGACATATGGCTTGGGTTTCGTGGAAGCTCCACCAGCCAGGCCAATGACAGCCTAGACATATGGCTTGGGTGTCGTGGAAGCTCCACCAGTACCGCTAGGATCAGACGAATGCCTATGAGAAAAACAACTAGCACTAACTAAAGCCTCACAGCGCGTGCAACTGCAAAAGTCACACGCTACGCTCCAAGTCACGCAATTTGAAGCTGCAACATGTGCTGATGCCAGCTATGCAATTATTCTGATGCGCAGTTGCGTGCGCAAGGGACTGTGACAATTCAGTCAGCTGCGTCCTGCTTTCCCCCAAATGCAGGGCAGGGTCAAACTGAACGCTGAACGTCCTGCAAAAATTGCTTGTGTGTGCCTGATGTGACAATACCAAGGCATGGCAGGATATGTTGGCTTCTTGCTCCTTATGCAGTACACATGAATATTTGCGCAACTTTGCGCAGAATGTGAATTCACTGTGGCAGTATGCAGTATTTTGAAGGCTGCTGTTGACAGGGTGCTGCGAGAAGCAATTGCCACGTGTGGGCACTACAATGGCCGTATATCGACACTGGAAAGCTGGATGCCTCAGATAAACACTTGCAGAGGCATTGCACTTCTACGCATAGCTTCTTGACAGGGAACTTTGTGTTCTTAATCACTGAACGCACAATCAGACCTGACTCGTGATACACTCAGCCATGTCCTACAATCTGATCTACCTAGGAGCCTTGCAATGTGCAGCGTCACCGACAACATCATGCACAACTTCGAAGAAAAGGGCCAGCTAACATCCATTGTGGGAGAACAGTGGTTTTTAGGATTGAGGGTTTAGGGTTAAAGTGGTCATACTTCACATTTGCGGCACATTTCTCATGCATTGTGCTGCCAAACAAAACAGTTCTAGCCCTTTACTCAGAAACTAATTGAGAAACACTGAGCACGCTACCGGACAAAAGGAAGGACAAAAGGCTTCAACCCAGTAACAACTAAGTGTCTGCAGCGGTGTTGGGCATGTGACTTATGTCTGAATCATGCTACGTCTAGAAAGCCTTGAGCTTTCTGGCAACTTATGATATGGCCCTGGCTCTGTTGGACTGACAACATGACCATCATTGTCAACATGTAGATATGCATACTCAATGAAATTCCACGCCTCCCCATGGTAATTGTACTCTGTGTGAAATGCCCGTAGACCGCTCTCCTCAACAAGTCTGAGTGTGTTCAGAATGTCTTCCCTGGGTGGTCGATCGCCCCAATGGTGATATTCAATCTGAGCCTGTGTAATTGGAATGACCTGTTGTGCTTCAGCATAATGTGTCACAATTGAGGGCAGGACTTGATATTCTGCCCCCTCAACATCCATTTTGAAAACATGTACCCATTCATGCCCCAACTCCTTCATGATTGTGGGAAGAGTTTTGAGCTCGTATGAAGTTACAATGCGATCTTCATATTGAAATCTGCCTTGAACAGTTTCGTCCTTTGCTCCAATGCCATACATGTGGAATGTGACCCCGCTGATGCTTTCAACTTCCTCTGCCTGTTGTTGACTTGCACTGAAGTCAAAGACATGCACCTCACACATGTGATCTGTGACCTCGACCATGCCCTCCTCAAAGGTGATCTGTCCATTGGACCCAAAGGAGTAGATTACGCAGCCAGGCTTCTGCAAGCGCATCATCAACAGCTCATGCAGAATGCACTTGCAGCTTGCGCAGCTCAGCACATGAGCATGGCATGAGCAAATTTTGAATTTGGAGCATGCACTGCGGGTTGCAGTCTGCAGGTTGGGCACCTTCAGCAACGGCTGCACTCCACAGATCCATTTGCCACCATCAAACAGTCTGGGCGGGGTCCCGACTCGTTGCTGTGACGGACAGTTGTAGAAGGGACTAAATACGTCCCATATGAGTCTGTGCCGGTGCGTAAACTGGGCTGTAGGATCGTTGCTGACGTCAAACTGGACAGCTATAGGTTCTTGCCAAGCCGATATGTCCAGCGCTTGTTCTAGAGCAGCGTATTCCGCGTCTTGAAGCTCGTGATAAATTCGACTTGCTTCGTGCTCCTGCTCGACGTGTGCAAACAACGCGTTCCGCAAGTGACGCGGTGGTGGGGCGGTGAAGTTGAGATGCTGTGCAGGAACTGCTTGCCAAAGTCTCGGAGGTAGCCGGGCGTAAAGGCCCAGACACAGTATAGCAGTAGCGAAACCGATCACGACGCCAACTGCCAACCGACCTCCCATAAGATGAAAGTCACAAGCTGTCGCAGGCCTTCGACGTCATTCAACCAATGCAACTGTCGCGTTCATGCATGGCCTGCGTTCGTCGGGAGCTTGGCGCTCGATGATCGGCGATCAACCCTTTTCGTTGACAATCGTAACCTGCAGAAGTTGCATGACTCATCTAGCAGGTGCCAAGTGAGGCCGCAAGCCTTCCAAGCTGAGCAGCGCATCATCAACCCCAAGCTATGCAAAGGGAGCAAGCCTCAGTTCAAAAGAGCATGCGTGTCAATCAGCATCACAGCTGGAAGATTGATACGCAAATCACCATGCCAACCTTTATCAAAGGCCAACAGCATGAAAGGCTGCATAAAGTGTAAGCTTTGCACTGAAAAGCTTGTACAGCTTGGGTCATCACTTGATCGAGACCATGCCTGCTGCAATAAGGCTTTTGTGTTCTGTGACATGACCAGTCCCAGCAGATATGTCCAGCAACTGCTCTGGCCATGCTTGCTTCTGACCGCTCTGAACGTCAACAGCGATTAATACCACCGATCCATGATTGCGACTCCACGTTTGGCAGCGCGTTGAGTTTGGCAAGCAGCATGCCACAGGCACTGCCTGCAGTTTAGGTTGAGGAAATTTCGTCCCCGATTTGGCGGGGACCGCTCAGGTTTTCCTTAGGGATTGGCAAAATGATGCACGCTGCCCAAGAATCGAAGACGTTTTGCTTGAACCCTCAACTGCGTTTGCAAGGTTTTGTGAGCATAGGGCTTGAACTTTCAGGGCTTTGCGCTAAGTTGATGGCCCAAGCAGGTCGACAAACCATAATCAGCAGCAATCTATGGGTTCTGGAGTATTTGCTTGAGCAAGACAAAGTCGAGGACGAGCTCATAAAGCACTTTTATGACGGCTTTCTTTGCGATGTCGGAGAGCTGCCCCCTCCGATACAAGTCCGGCTCATGCTGCGTGTGCTACGCGATAACGTGGCCAACATCACGCAGTCCTCCCTGGACGCCTTGAACTGTCTGACAAACTTCAGCCACGAGAGCCCAGACCTTTACCCACCAGCGTGTCGGGTCGAGGATCTTAGCCCGGCTCTTGAGCTCTATGTCCAGGTCCAGTTCCGATGCAGCACACGCAGCTTTCGCAACAGCCTTAGCTTGCAGCCGATTTCGTTGTGAGCATGCTCTGTGCAGGTCAAAACTGACTTGGTCTTGCGCAGCCTGAGAGATGCTGGAGGCGTTCTGGTTGGACCCCATGTGGTCAACTACAACGCTTTGGTGGACAAGTACTTTCCTCAGCCACCTACTGAAAGTGAAAGCACGCCACTGGAGCTTCACAGGCAAGTGGCTGTCCTGAGTATTGATGTCAGCTCAGCTGCCTTTCAATCTTCAAGTCAAGGTCAAGCAGGCTGACAGCCATTGTATGCTTTCATGCAGGAGGGAGGAGCTGAAGGAGGCAGTCACAAGCTCTGACAAAGCACAGGAGCTGTTGCTGAAGTATTCTTTGGAGGCCTTGGGTGAATCCCTGTTAGCCTATGTCACTAAGGCTCGTGCAGCATTGGGACCCCCGTTGTTGAAGGTGAGACTGCCACTGTTCTGCAAGCAACTGTGTCCCCTGCAAAATTCAGTGACTCTTTTCACTGGCCACTTGCAAGTCGGTGCTGACATCACTTTGTGGGCATGCAGGTCTTGGAGACAGATGTGGCAACAGGACGATACATGCCATACATGACAGGTACAACTGCGCACATCAGAGGTGGCTCTGACAATGACATGTCTCAATAGCTGTCATTAGAGGAAGATGCACAGCAGATGCGATACGTGCTGATGCCTTTTGCAGCCTTGCTTTCTGCTGCTGAGTCTTGTCAGCATCCATTTCCACTGCTCCCTCTGTCTTTGCCTTTGCACTCATGACTTAATTGCCTGTGTCATCTTACTTCACACCTTCACTTTACATCTGGTCTGCAGACTCAGGGCTTGGCATGAAGCGTGCGCGGGGGCCTGATGCTGTTGGGGACCTGCAGCAGCACAGCAAGCAGCTACGCATGCTGGGTCAGGATCCCTTGCCCGCCACCCTACACCAGGCACAGCTTGCAGGGCTTCATCAGGGCCAATTCAGCCAGGTGATGCTCATGTCCAGCAAGACGTGCACTGTTTGCAGACACATCTTTGCCCTCAGTAGGCCTGTACTGAATGAGGCTGTGATCAAAGATGCATTACATGAATGCATCAGGCACAGCTTGTACACCTTCAGTCAGGTGCTGTCCCTTGTTGTGAACAAGCTTTGTTTGCTGTTTTGTTGCTCTTTAATCGCCGCCGAATGTTGCACTGTTGAAATTTTACCCTGCTTCACAAGGCCACCTCAGCCAGACAATGCCCGTCTCAGCAACAGCATAGCTGAGTTTCTGTTTTCAGACAGGCTTGTCAGCCCTGCTATGAACATGGTTGAAAGGTGTTGCATGATTGGCACATAATCCTGCTCTGGTGTCTGCCGGGTCAGAGTAGGCAGATGTGCGGCATCTGTGTCTGGTCAGACAGCGTTTGTATGCTTGCCAACAGACAGCAAAGCCAAACATTCAGAGGCATGCACACTGCTCATGATTTCAGCATACACACTCGCTCATGTCCAACAGTCAAAGCTCTGAATATTCGGCTTTGCTGGATGTATGTGAGTAAGCAATGACATCAAATCATAGCCCCATGAGATTCATACACCAAGGTCAATCGCCAGACTCATCTTTACGCTCTGGCTTCCGCTTGTAATTTGCAAAGGCTGCCTTCTAAAATCACAGGACCACATTAAATAGATTTATTCACAGAGGTGCTGGTTGCCCCATCAGTCAACACGCAATTGGTGGAGTGCATAATGTCATGCAACTGCACAAGTAAGACAACAGTGTGACATGCACAGGCGCTGCAGGCAGCTGTTGGGGATCAAGTGGCTGGAGGGGTCTTGGTAGGCGGCGAGGGGGGCCGTCCCGTCTACTGGGATAGTCCACAGCCCACACCTGACGGGGTAAGCCTGAAAGTTTGCAACGCCATGTTATTGCTGAAGCAGGCTGTTGTTACAGCTGCATGCGATACATCGTGCTTTTTGCATTTGACAGTCAGATGTAGTGAAGTTTTGCTTCGATTCAGGCAGCGCTGGTCACGTAGTTCACCCTAACATTGCATGCGTTGCTCACCACCTACGCGTGGAATGCTGCATATGTTGCAAATACGATTTGAAGCACAGCTCATGCTGTTGATATGGTGCTGCCCTGCTTAGATGCAGTGTCTGCCCCTTGCTTGCACTGAGTCATGTGACGACATTGTCACCCTTGCTTCCATATGGACTGTTTGCAGCTTCTGGTAGCGAAGAGGCATGATGTCACATGTATCAGCTAGTCAGGGCGTGGCCGTTGCTGTTTGCTTCAAAGGCTTGTCACTCATTGTTAAACACAGCTGTTCATGCAGTATTGTCATCTGGCCGCTTTGTTCGTCTCTTCCATTGTTCAGCATGCAATCAGCAAGATGCACTGTTCAGCAAATCAGCATGCACAGAAAGTAGATTGTGACTATTTGTAGCAAGTGCTGACATTATCAATCTCTGGATATCTCTCATGCACCTAAAAGCAAGCTTCTCTCACACGTGCACCCATCTGAGCAGTTACTGGCCTGCTCGTCTGTGCATGCTTGACTTGAATGACAGTCTTGTGTGGGTTACTTGTCCAGCGTTCTTCATGACTGTCAAGTTTGTGTGGCAAAGACGAATACAGATACGTCAGTGACACACCTGTCTGTCAAATATGACTCAGATTTCATTGCCTCAAGCTTGTAATATGACCACTTGAACGAGGATCCTTCAACGGCAGGCATGTGTTGTACAGGTCAAGATGGAAATGTCAGTGATACCTGGCACACTTGCTCCTTTAGACAGCTTTACAAATGTGTAAAAGGAACAAAGCGGCATGGTTTTCCTGCTGTACTTCATTCTTGGGGTTGTGTGGTACAGGTGAAAATGGAAATGCCAGTGGCGCCTGGTGTGTTGGCTCCCCTAGATGGCACCCCATCTGATGCAGGGTTCAACAATACCCTGCGTATTTGTGCAGTGCTTGTCTAGGCAGTGCTTGCCCTGATGATTGACCCAGTTTGATTGTGTGGTATAGGTGAAAATGGAAATGCCAGTGGCGCCTGGTATGGTCGCACCCCTAGACGGCACTCCAGCTGATGCCGGGATCAATGGCACCCCTGAAGGAGGAAAGAAAAACAAAAGTGGGGGGCCCAGGCGCAAAGTGGGACGCTGGAGTGAGGAGGAAACCAACACACTCATCATGCTCACAAACCAGGTGAGGATTCAGCATTGCAACACAACATTGTGTTCTTGAAAACACAACGATTGAAACACAATACTTGGTGTGAAGCTATGATGTTATCATCAATATCAATGACACAGGTTCATTGTCATGTCACGTTTACAGCCTGTGAAAAACAGCAGGCTTTTCGCCTGATTGCCTCAGGGTGGACTTGATATTTATCAAGTGCCGAAGTTCTAGCTTTTCTGCTGAAACCCTTGTCTATTGATTGTTGCACAATGCAAAAGCTGCCATATGCTGTGAGCTGTCTAGTGTTGGCTTTTGCAAGCAACAATTTGCGGGTCACAGCAAATGACGCTTTTGACACTGTGCATCAATGTGCAGACAGGCTTTATATTCCATGACTTCCTCTGCGTGCTGCTCAGGTGTCATGGGCATGTCGGCGTCACAGCATGCACAAATTGTTCCCTGATGGACTCACGCTGCTGAAGCTCAGTGCATAGATTCCAATGCATGCAACATACAGTTCACCTGATGCCATATATAGCAGCAGGCAAAGTTATATCAGACCAGCATCTCATTCGAGCAACAACAGCAGCAGGAGCAGCAATTGCTCTGCTTCTTTTCGCAAAATGACCTGAATGACGAGATTTGCACCCTCAAAAGTTGTTTTGCCTGCAGCTGGGCAAAGGCAAGTGGAAGAAGATTTTGGATGAAGCTGGTGACGTGTTCAAGAGCAGGAGTCAGGTGGACTTGAAGGATAAGTGGCGCAATTTGGAGCGGCAGGGCATAGTGCAAGCCCCTGTCAAGCAAGAGCCTGGTTCAGGTAAAGTGCCACTCGTCAACGTACGACTTACAGGCATTTTACCCAGCTTTTGACGTGCGTGCTGATGCCAGGTCCACACCTGTCCGTGAACTGCTGGTGCAAGAGGGCAGCTCAGGCACAGCACCAAATTTGTGTTGCATCTATTTGCATCATAAAGGTAGCTTTTGATGTGCTCAATTGGCTTGTAGATAAATCTACAGCTGTCTTGAATCGCTGATATGCTTGAGCCTGCTTCACAAGCAAATGTAGTCACTCTAGCAATTCTACAGGGGCAGCTGTGGTTTCACACACAGAAAATCATCCAGGCATATACGAAACTTACAAGTCAACAGTTGCCGCACAGCTCATGCATTCATAAAGATAATTACATGCCATGACACTGTATCATCAATTCTGCCTGACGGCATTCTTGAAACTGCAGGTGACGCTACTGGTGAGCCTGTGGCAGAGCCTGTTGTACAGCAGCAGGGTGGTGGTGAGGTCATTGAGAACCCTGATGCTCCAGACAATCCTGATGGCTATCTTGCTGAGGAAGGGGGTCAAGGCGCTGAGGGTGGCAACGACTCGGAAGCAAAGGGCCAGGCCTGAGTGGGTGACAACAGTGATCTGAGGGTTTTCTGGGACCTGCTCATCTGCTACACAGATACTATGCCCTTGTTGTCAGGCTTTCTCAGTGTTTTGCTGTAGGGCTTTTGAGTATCAGTACTGAGTTATACTTACACAAGTACAGTCTTGCCTCGTGCAATACATGGAGGTTTGAGTATATCATTAGTGACCAGTCGTGCATCTAATACTACCTCTGAAACCACCACATGGAGCACGATCACCCACATCTGGCCGGCCATATCAACGTACACTGTTCTTTACACATTGTAAGCAATGCAGCACAGGCTCACAATCAGCAGTCCGCAACAGATAACTGCTGTAAAGCCAAGATTAAATGGTATGCAGACGATCATATATTGCACGAACTAGACTGCAGGACTGTCTGTAGCCAGGCTGTGTGCAAGAGAAAAAGGAATTGTCTGACAATCTGGAAACTCAGTCAGTGAAAATGCTGTCAGGTCAAGGCAGTATAGCATGATGACTTCAGGAATGAACTTGAGTGATAGCCTGGCAGCAGACAGGCATTCTTGCTGCAGCATGGCAAAATGACAACCCCAAAAAAGCTGTATCTTCTCAATGCACTGCCACTGTCTACCACAGACCAATGACCTTCCACCATGCTCCTCCAGCAAATAGCCAGACAGTCAAGTAGAATACGGACATGATGAAACCCAACTGGTACCACTTAGACTGAGGCACATAGCCTGCGCCAAAGTAGGGTGGAGCAGACCCAATACCGTAGGTGGACAGACAACCCATGACATTAGACAGCTGCCCTAAAGCAATGGCAGCAAGCATGCCTGGTGTGCCAGTCGCTGTGGCAACAGACAAGAACGCGGTGTACATGGCACCAATGTGCGCTGCTCCACTTGCGAACAAGTAGTGTGAGTAAAAGTACAGCAGCACGACAACACCAAACGACGCCTGCCAGGAGAGACCTAGACCGCCCACCAAGTTCACCACATTGTCTGAGAACCACTTGATGAACCCAAACTTGTTGAGGTATGAGGCCATGGCGATTAGAGCAGCAAACCATGTCAGAGTGTCCCAGGCCTGGTTGTCACCTGCAATGCATCAAAAGCACAGCTTCAGCCAAACAGTAGGCAGCTGGGCTTGAGTAATAGCATATGTTTGGAGATCTCCTTGTGCATCATGTACAGTCTTGAACTGCTGATTCATTGCAGCCGCCAACTCGGCATTCTGTTGCGCAGACCACATGCATAGGCTAAGGTAAATGCCTTCTTAAACAAGTCTGCATTATGGCAGAAATTGTGCTACATCACCATAGGCATGGACCAGAGTGTATGTGAGCAGCAGAAGCAACAGGTTTGGGTGCATGCTTGCGGCATGGCAGTGTTCAAAATAACAAAATCAGGTGAATGGCACATTTGACATTCATGCATACCGATGAGAGCCCAGCCAAAACTTAGAAACCATCAAAACACTTGAGACAACACAACCACGGCAAACTCTAGCGGTACTGTTGCTCCTGATCTTGCATCCACTGTGACAGTGTGAGTTGCATGCAAGCAGCTTTCCAGATCTGGTCAGCTGCAGCAACTCATGCACGGTCAGCTAGTCAATACTCACTTAGGCAGTCCTTCCACTTGACCACATTGGTGATCAGCAAAATGGACAATCCCAGAATGGCTGCAGCAACAGCGTTGATGCCAAGGGAGCCTCCAAAGATCCACAGACCCACAGTCACAGCAAATGCACCAGCTGTGATCTTCTCGTCCAAGGAAAGGGGACCTAGCTTCTCAAGTTCCTTCTTGGCTTCCTTGGGTGCATCTGGAGTGTCCTTCATCTCTGCAAAATTAGTCAGACTCAACAGAAAATTGTGTGTTTCTCATCCGGAGAGAGGTGGCCCAAGCTCCTGGTTGGCTTTCTTGAGAGCATGCGGCGGGTCCTTCATCTCAATATGGTTAGTCAGAACCAGATGCGCTGTCATATCATTGCCTTTGCTCTGTTACTCAGAATCAGATATGCCATCGTCTGATCCTAGATTTTGTTAGCAGTGTCACTGTCTACAGCACGCATTGTTATGGTCTCAGCTTTGCTGACTTTCCTAGACACAGAGCTTCAGAGCAGCGAGCAGCTGGCATCCACAACATGTTTGGTGGACCCAAGTGATTGCTTTGAAGGGTTTGTGCTCCCAGTTGTCGTATGCATATACAGCACATTACACAAGAGTCAAGCCTGCTATACGATGCTGCTGCACATGCAGTCATGCAGTGTGTGCATGGCCTTCAAATGCAAGCAGAAATAAGCAAAACCGAAATGCACATGCTCATATTTGCCACCTGCCAAGCATGAAAAGACAAAGCACACAAGGCAGGCAGGCTTGCAGAGGTTGAGCCCACAGTGTTAATGCATTTTGCAACATCTACGAAGTGCAACATGGGCTTGCTGTGCTGTGATGTTGACAGATGTTACCTAAAATGTAGAAGGAAGTACAGGACAGGTTCTAAGAGATGCAATGTTGACAAGTTCTGCCTGGAGCATAAAGCAAGCACAGGATGAGACTTCAGTGATGGTGTTTGTCACCTGGAGAGTATAGGAAGTACAGGATTAGGGGTGTGTAAACAAGGCAGACCAGTCCTGGCACAATTCCAGCCACAGCCCAAGCGCCCCACAAGATGAGCAACATTCAAGATTTCATCCTGTGAGTAGGACGAAGGCACAGCACTGACAAGCTTTCTAGGGTGAACAAGTTTTACAGTGTTGATAGTTTTTTACCTGGAGGGTAGAGGAAATACAGGATGAGGGGTGTGCAGACAAGGCAGATCAGTCCTGGCACAATTCCAGCCAAAGCCCAAGCGCCCCATGAGATGGGCTGTCCCAAAGCCTCTGATGCCAGATTGACAGCCAGGGGGTTTGCTGCCATGGCTGTGATGAACATGGCAGACGAAATGGTGCTGGTCTGGAAACATGTCTTCATCACATAAGCGCCCATTTTGCGTTCAGTGCCTTTGGCGGGATCACTGCCACAAGCTAGGCACAGGGCTTTGGCCAAAGGGAAGAAGATGCCGCCTGAACAAGACACAGCAAATACTCAAATAGAATGCACTGCACATGTCAAGATATAGATGGTGCTGGTCTGACAGCAGGTCTTTATGACTCTTTATGACGTAAGCACCCATCTTGCATTCAGTGCCCTTGGCGGGGTCACTGCCACAAGCCAAACATAGCGCTTTGGGCAGAGGCAAGCATATTCCACCCGAACATTACAGGACACAAAGTCAGACAGGATGAATTGCACAGGTTTCAGACGAGATGGTGCTGGTCTGAAAGCAGGACTTCATCATGTAGGCGCTCATCTTGCACTCAGTGCCTTTGGCAAAATCGCTACCACAAGCTAGGCACAAGGCTTTAGCCAATGGGAAGAGGATGCCACCTGGATAAGGCAGAGCATTGTTTATTTTGCACACAGTTGTTGTTTGATAAAAAAGTAAGCCTGTTGTGATGATGCAAACATGCATCCATGATACATGAGCACTGTGCAACGAAGCCTGTTGTGATCTTGGAATTATGCACTTATGGAACCCACTGACCATGTGACCAGCAATGAAACTTGTTGTGATGATGCGCTAATACGGCAAGACGCTGCAGTCTACCTACACGCGCAGCAACAGAGAAATGACTGAGTAATCAGCACTGCAGCCTTATGTGATGATGCAAGATGCATTCATGGCACACAATCAACGTACAATCCGCAATGAAGCCTACTGTGATGATGAAGACATGCACTTATATAATACATTGCCGCAGCCTACATGCACAAGCAGCAACAAAGAAACTGGTAAGCAATCAGCAGTGCAGCAGCCTCATGTGATAATGCAAGATACATTTGTGGTGAGATGACATGCAGAAGCTGGTTTGCATGAGCAGCAACAAAGCCTTTTTGATGATGCAAGCTTGGTACATCTTGCCTGCACGAGCAGCAACAGAGGGGATAGCAGGCGCCAGCAAGGCCTCAGCAAACACAAGACTGTATGTCAAGCCCAAGGTGGTCTTTCCGAAGAGGGACACAATGCCATACGCAATGCGATTGCCCAGGCCAGACTTGATGAAGCCCCCAGAGAGCCAGAAAGCTATCGCAATCAGCCACCTGAAAAGACATCCCTACGCTTGCTGCTGTGATCTGTATGTCTTAAGACTGCAACAGCAGCAGCAGCACGTACGGGATCTCGCTTGCAAAAGCGCTGAAAGCTGCTGAGAATGTCAGAGTCTTGGTGAGCATTGTAGCTCCCAGGCCCAGCATTGCCACAGCACCCAAAGGCAAGGGCTTGGTGATGATCCCCACAATTGTGCCCAAGAAGATAGCCAGCAGGTGCCATGCCGGGCCAGTCACGCCTGAAGGAGGTGGGATGAACCAAACAACAGTCGCAAGACCGACAGATATGCTTAGATTTTTCATGTCTGCACCCCACTTGAACTCTGCTGGTGGAGCTGATGACGCAGCCTCGGCGACTGGACGCCTGCTGACTTGACATCTTGAGCTCCTGCTGTGCTCTAGCTTCTTTGTCAATGCAGAGCGGCGCAACAAATGAGTGTCAGCACGTCGGCCGAAAGACTTCAACGGCTTTGCAGCGGCATGCCGGTGATGCAGGCGCACGGCCTGAGTTTGCAAACGAGGGCGCTGGCAAACTGGCAGGCCTACGCCGGCATGGACTTGGTGTCCTAGTGCTAGCGTCATGGTGTCGCCCTCCGGTTGATCCGCTGAACAGCCCGCTAACCTTGCTCTTAGCATGAAGCGTGCGTGCTGCGATCAACCCTAGCTCAAAACCTAACCTCACCACGACTCAACCTGGCGCTTTGCCCCATGCAGCGCATGAAGCCGCAAACTTGGTGTGTGATCATCATGCCTGTTAGCATCACCAGTCGTGGAACTGCTCAGGGTTTGTTTCCTGGCAAATGGTAGGACACATATTGGTGCAGCAAAAGACGCAACATCGTACGCGTGTGATGCCCCAACATGATGCATTGATGGTGACACCGCCCTGCAGGTCAGACTGGGGCCCTTTACAGCTCCTACGAAGCTGAGCTGTTGCCCCATGCATGCCAGACTCTGTACTAAAGTAGCAATCTTTGCGATTTTACACGCACTGTGGAGACTTCTGCTGTCTTGCTGCTCTTGGCCTCTCTTGCAGCCCTCACAACTTGGCAAGATTTGCTCGGGATAACTCTCCGTCATCATGCAGTGCCATACAAAGCAGCAGAGAAGAATTGAAACATAATCGAGCAGGCCTCTACAAGCCGGGGGTTGACGAATTGCCTCCCCCCCCCGCCCCCGCCCCCCAACCCCTGCTATAAAGGTTGGCGCTTGAACCCGATTGGCGCGGCCATTGTGTGCAGAAGGCACAGCACGCAGCGCCAAGGGGGCGTCAGCACTGTGACTGAGTTTCTGTCCTGTAGGCATATCTCCGCAATGCCGCGCGTCAAACTAAATGCCGGCATTCCTCTAGACATCCCTGGTGAGGACAATTTCGACAAGATGCAGTGCAAGACATACGTATACACAGCTCCAGACAGCTTGCTTGCGGAGTTCCCTATCCCTGCTGAAACAGCACTACCGCTCATGACCGAGGTCTGTCTGTATTTTCACGACCAAATATTGCGAGACTTTCCCTCCAGATGCTTCAGCTGCAAGACTCACACAGCCTATCAGCTGAAGATGCTTCGGTGCGGCTTGTTCGCCGATCGGGAAGACCTGAACATTAACGCGACTTGTAGACCATTCTGTCACAAGCCCAAGTGTGACATGAGAGCCGCGCAGCTCATTCAAGAAATTCAGAATGAGCAGGCCGAGCTCATCAACAGGCATAACCTTGCCCGGATAGACGACACAGGCGGTACTTGTTGCTTCTGCAACAAAGCACAGCAAAAGAAAAAATGTGGCCGTTGCAACGTGGCTGTTTACTGCAACAAGGAATGCCAAAGGCTGCACTGGGCCGAACACAAAGCTGCTTGCAAAAGGTCTGGGAGGACGAATGAGCTTGTCGATGGATACAAAGCAAGGATGCAGAGTGTCTAGCAAGGCTACCATTGAATGCAGCGCATGCTTTATATGCCATTTTTTTGGCGTTGCATAGTTTCGACAATCAGTGTGGCGGGAAAACAGCACATCAGCTGTGATACAGTCAGTATTGACTGCTTAACATTTTGCTCTTGTGTCCACATATTTGGACACTTTGGGACCGCCTTTGCTTTTCATGGTACAGAAATTCAGTCATCAGCTTGTCACGTAATTTTGCCACATTCAAAGTTTGCGCTTTAGAGAAATTTGATCAACTCCAGAGCACTCTGTCAGCAATGCTTGCATTGCTAGATGTTTGATTGTCAGCATCCTGTAGAGTTCATCAAGTACATATAGCGAGCAACATTTCTTGTGTATTGCCAAGATGCTGCCTGCAAAATGATCTGATATGCTGCTTCTTGTTTCAAACTCCACTCCGCTTGCCTCTGTTGCTATCAGTCATTATATGGTGGATCACTGTGTTAAGGGCATCAGCTGCTATGCGACTGCTAGCTATTCAGATTGCAGACCCATTAGTCTCTGCTTTTGCATTCAAATCTCATTCGGACTGTGGTGCAGTTGCAGCAGTGTTTTGCTGCCACTGTTTGCCTCTTTGACTTATTGAATGTCATGCAGCGCTACACAGTTGCCCTTGATAGCGTTTGTATTGTGCATTCACTTTTGCAGTCCAGCTGCAATTGCTGTGCAGCACTTTGTTTCCGACACCACCGCCAAACGATTGCACGTATCTGCCTAACACCCATTCTCGTCCACAACCTCGAAGACTGATCATACTCGTATACTGGTCAAGCAGTCGTTATGCCGGTCAGCACCGATGCTGGGCAGCCACGCGACGGACAAACACGGCATTCCGTTCATTGCATGGCGTCTGACATTGTGTTGTCTGACTTTCAACAGTTGAATATCAGGCGTCCATATCGCGAGGCTCAAGACAAGCCTGCCTGGCGAGATAGGATCTTGTGCCACACATACCTATCTCCCTACCTTATATGCTGAAACATGTTGTAATTACTATTTATTATGTATTCAGCGTCTGAGACAATTGTGTCGCTTCGACTTCAATTCAAAGTACATTCAAAGTTACCCACCGCAAGGATGCTGCTGAACATGTACTGCAGTTGCACGACAAGAAACGGTTTCGGCAATTTCTTCAGGTAGCTGAGGTGCCAGTCACGGTATCACAGCCTGGCCGAGTCTTCGTGAAAGTGGACCGACGGCAGAGTTTCTGTCGCTTCGATGTTGCGTCGTCAACCTGTGTGCCCTAAAGTTTGGTGGTGATGACTAAATCATCAGAAAGCAAAGCGCGGCAGATGCAAATTCGACCTGCAGCCTCGCGACGGTGTCACATGTCCCACATCGCAAGCATGCATGAAGCGAGTAGCGTCTGATCGTCAACTTGCTGCTTCATGCACAGTACCCTCGTCGGCAGTGGGACGTGCCACAGCAGATGAGCCGGAGGCTGCTCGCCAGCCAAGTGCTGACGCTCGTCACCTGTGCTGTTCTCAGTTGCAGCGCCGAGGTATGAGCTGAGGAGCTGTTGCCATGATTGAATGTGCTTGATCGCGCCCAGCATTTGATCGCACCGCCCAACTTGAGAGCTGAACAACCGAAAGCTTGCTTGGGTCAACGGTCTGCACGTGCCAAGCGCAAATGCCAGCATAGCTTCTGTTCCCTTTTATAGAGCATTTAGCAGCAGAAAAAGTTGCTTGCAACGTGCCGGTTGTGTTGATGTCGCGATTGTGACGCAGGCCGAACTGAAAAGGATCGCTCGACCTCTTCTGCAAGTTCAAAATGCTGCTGATACAAATTTAGGTTTGTCAAGTTTGTAGCTTGCATTGTGGTCAACAGATGCCTGTTTTGCAACACTGCTTCCTGCCCAACGTAGGCAGCCAAAGAACAAATTTGGTTGTGGCTGCTATTGGGGACTCCTCAACCCATGAAAGGTGTTGCTGTGTTGTGATTATTCTCAAAAGGTTGCATGGGACCTGATCAATGCAATAGTAGCACTATTGCAGCTACTGAAATGGGTGATCCATGTGCCCTGTTCAGCATGCTTTATTGCTCTGACTCATGTGCTCAGGCTGCAAGCATGCCAGGCTGTACATAGACTTGCTAGCATAGGATGTTTTGTCAATGCATCTGACACAGTTGATTGCTCCAGCACATACCTAGTTAGGCCTGCTGAGCCTGTCTAGCATGCATGCTTAGCGAAGGACTGACACTGCTAGAGAGGAAGGACTTGAGAGAGAGCTTGTTCACTGTGTGTCATTTGTTGCAGATGGTTTGAAGGATTTGCTGATGCCAACTGGGACCTGGCAGCCTTCTACTTTGGTGAACGCACCAACTTCACCTGTGATCAGTGCGTCCATGTTGAGTCAGGCTCCGGAACAAAATGGAGCTTTCTGTACAAGTTTGCACAGTCTGAAGTCTTTCAGACAAAATTTGCAAAGCAGTACAAGCAGGTGATGCACTTGGCTGCGAAGCGCTACATGCAAACCAACTTGTAGCAGGATACTTTTTGCTGCAAGATCTGAAATTGATCGTCATCATCATGATAATAACCATATGCAATGATTCAAAGTTGACAGCCAACGTTGCTGCTGCCGTGAGCATGTTTGGCTGCTTCACCTCAGCTTGTTTTTTGTGCGTTGTCGGCATGGGTTCACACTTGATCGGCAGCTGAACTACTCAATCTCAGGCATATGGCTTCCACATCATCATCTTGCTGCTTTTCACTGGATGCTCAAAATGGTAAGATTTATGAGGTTTTAAGAGCTGAACATGTAGTTGACTGTGCCGTTCATCACAGTCAGCATCGTTACCATCATCATCAATGTGCTTTGCAAACGTGCATTTCAATGAGGTTTTACACCCCAGCTAGGTGCATACAAAACATATGTTCAACAGGTGCGCATGCTCATTACTTACAGATGCTCAACATATGCTTCATCAGGTGTTGTGGTGCTTGCATTTGACCCAGCTAAGTGCAAACAGAACCATGCTCATCAACTATAGATGCTCATCATGTGTCGTGTGCTTGCAATTGTGCGTCACAGATGATGACATTGTTGCGAGAGCCTGTTAAGATCACATGCACGCACACACAGATGCTGAACATATGCTCATCATGTGTCATGTGCTTGCAGTTGTATGTCAGAGATGATGACATCATACCGAAGCCTCCTGTGGTCACCTGCTGATACTGACTTCATGCGCATATTGGTTTCATGAACATGTTTGTCACATGCACATATTCATCACATGCGCATGATCACCATACACAGATGCTAGACATGTGCTCATCATGCGTCATGTGCTCGCAGTTGTACGTTACAGATGATGACATTGCCCAGACTGCTGCCTCCATGAGTACAGCATTTGCCATAATGCAGTATTATGGCCTGCATTTGGCTCAGCCCAGCCTGTGCTCTTGGTTTGAGTCGCACACATGGCAGCAGCTGCTGTTCAGCGACCCGCGGATCATTCTGCGATTCACCACTTTTGTAGAAATCATGGTGCCCATGTTCAGCATGCACTTCTTCACCTCGCAGGTGGTGGCCACTCTTGAGAATGCTGAAACAGGTGCACAACCTCTTTTCTTGAGTTTTGATGATTTTCTTGTTTTGTGTTCTCGATTCTCTCCTTCCAGCCATGCCAGGACGTAAAATAATCTATGATGTGTAATACAGAAAAGACCATGGCACCTACCTATATGTTGCTTGGCATATAGGATGGGTCACAGGTGCTACATCAGCACTGCCTGTGATCAGAAGGTCAAGAAAATGTTTATGCTATTCATGCACAACAGGCGCTACCCATATGGCAAGAGAGATCTTGAATCACATGCCTGCCTGACAAACAGGGATATCATACCAATACTGCTAGTTGTCTTGAGTGTGTGAGCGTCACCCGTCACTGCAGGATGAGGCAGCCGACTGCAATGCAATCACACATAACCTCTTGATCATGTCATGATGTTGCCATTATTGGCAAAATGCAGGGTATGGGTTGGATTGGGTTTGGCCATATCTCCTAGGGTACCCTCAGGAGAAAATTGCCATCATCCATGCAGTTTGTGTTGTGCACCCTAAAGGTGAATTGCAACCTAGCAAGAAGGTGTCCATGTACAAGGCCCATAACCCTGGAGCGGAGGAGGGCGCTGTACTCGCAAAGTTTCATTACGACCCTCAGGTACAATCATATAACATTAGCCTGTGTGGTCGAAATTGCATGGTCAAAGAAAACAATCAGTCAATCACCCTGGAGCTGAGGAGGGCGCTGTGTTGGCTGAATTTTGTTATCATGCAAAGCCAACATGTGACAAAATTGCGTCACTCTCTCCTTTTGACAAGACCCACAGATGCGCGCTCATGCATCGGGCCCATAAGTCTGGAGTTCAGAAAGGCACTGTCTTGCTCAACTTTCAGTGTCACCCCAATGTAATCCTCTGACAAAGTCAGGCTCTGTGGTCAAAGTCTGACAACCAAACAATATTGCAAGTATTGCATATTCAGAGAACTGAGCCTTTTGGGTAGTGTTTGTCATACAAAGCAGGTGAACTGTCACATGTCTGTGTCAGATACGTGCTGCATTACCCCATTTGAAATTTTCTTTTTTTTCCCAAAGCCATGGCTTGTTCGTGATGTGCAATGCCTGCAACAATATACATTTATGCACTACATCATGCCACGCCTCTGACTGTACCTGTGCAAAATGCGTGTTGCAAGTGCACAAGCTGCTTGCTTTGACAGCTGCATCGAGCTTTCTGTGTGCACAGAGCAACTTGCAACTGCCTTGCAAGATTTTGCATTCACTGAGTGGCCAACGTTGTGTCATACCGCTTCTCCATTGTTGTGCTAAGTGACCCTCATTGTGTCGTGCAGCTTCCACACAGCAAGTGCTGCATGTTTTGACAGCTACATTGCATGTGCACAGGGCAAAAGGCCAGTGTTACCAGATACTGCACCTGCTGACCGCTAATTGTGTGGTACAGCTTCTGCAAACCAAATATGGGCTGGGCGATCATGAGATTGCCTGGCTTGGAGTGAAGTGGCGACCCTGGTATCAAGAACTGCTGAACATGGCTGGCATCACAGGTGACCTCATATCAACAACAGTGATGGTACTGATGATGCTGACAATCATGATGTTGTTGGGATGATCATGTCATGGTAGTCATAGTAGTAGCACATTGCCTGTGGTAGCCTGGCAGAATGCATGTGAACCCCTTTGCAAACATGAAGGGTTCTTCCAGACAGTGGCAGCTCCTATCTGGCACATTCACATGCTGGGCATAGGCACTTGACATGTTTGCGCAATCACCTGGCTGGCATCATGGCTGATATCACAGGCAAGCTTGCTGACCTGGTGTCAACAGCAATGAAGCATCTAGTGTTAGTGGTCATCACAATGTTGATTGGCAATCACAGGACTGATGGTAGTAGTGCTGGGAGTGGTTGCCTGTTGCATCCCTTGCTGCATGCATGTGATTCCCGCTGCCAACATGACACTGTTCTTCCAACAAGCAGCATTCTCTGATACTTCAAAACATGGGGCATTGACATTTGACATGTGTGCGCAATCACCTTCACCTGAGGACACAGCAAGCAGGATGCAATGATCACGAGGCTGCAAGTCTGCAAACTCTAGCAGACACAACAGAACAGCGCCATGCATCTGCACAGGCAACATTGAAGGTCATGACTGCATACAAATCTCAAGCATTCAGTTGCAAAAGGCTCATGGTGACTTGAACAGCCGCAGCCTGGTTTGTTGCTTCAATGTGGGTCAGCTCTTGCCTTTTACTTACGGTATGATGCTTATTGGTTCTTCATCTTTAACAGGGTTTCCCCTCTTGACTGTATCCTGTTCAAAAGATGCTATTCTAGAGTTAGCTTTTGCTAATTATACAATTACTGGGAATTTCAGCACACACACCTAGCACTGATGCCAGCATGTGTGTAACAGACAAGTTGGTACCCCTGGAAGTTAGCGTGTAAGTCACCTTGTTGGAGTGTTCCCTTGTAAGCACAGCCACAACCCGCGACCCTCTTCTTCCCCGCCTTGCTCAGGATGAGCCATGCGCTGCAGCACTGACTAGTCCATGCTGCAGACTGTTACAATGTGCAATTATGGCGGGATCTGGGTTGTTGTTGTGCTCAACGCGCTCAGTCAGACTGCTGGTTCTTGCAGAGGTATATGATGTGAAGAATGCAGCTTACGGTCCTAACAAAGGCTTTAGGCTCATTTCAACAGGCAACACAATTGCAGCAAGGCTGCGAATCCATCACCACATCCGTACCATCAGCAGCGCCATCAGCACCATCGGCAACATTGGCAACACATCTCTTGGCACAGATACTGGGTCTGTGACCGAGAGCTCAGGTATCGAAATGTCATCACACCACTGTAGATTGTCACACTCAGCCGTCGTTGCTGTCATTGCTTTTGTGTGCTTGCTGAGCTTTCAGAACCTCCAGCACGGAAGCTGGGTCAGTGACTGAGAGCTCAGGTAAGCACAGAGCGAAAACATCAACATGACAACAGTAAATGGCATAGCCTGACTTTGGTCTTCATCCTGATTGTTGCGCTGGTACTGCACGCTTGCTAAGCAAGCTGAGACGACGTTCATGGCTTTATCAATGAACCATATGTCAGAGCTGTGTGGCCATAGTGGTCAAAGTCAGTTCTGTGGGCACTTTGTGCGCTTCAGAGGCTGACAGTTTGATGACTGTTGCAGGGCAAAGCAAGTTTCTGGTTGTTGTGGTGGTGCCAGGATATTCCAGGTATTTGGTCCTAGACCCAATTTTTACAATTCTGCTACGACGTCATCAGTCAACACGCAACGTCAATGCATGTTGGTGCATGCTCAGGCAGACTTTCATGCCATTTAATGCCCAAGCATTCTCAAAGAGCCTTTGCAAACACGAGACTGTGTTTTGTGCACACACTTTTGCATTTGGCATGAGGTCTGTATCTGATCCTGACCACAGTGCTGCCACGCTCTAGCTGTCACCTATCATGCTGGAGTTGTCATCGCCATCATCATCGTGACCATTATCATCCGCGACGTGCATGTCAATGAGCTTCCATGACCCAAGGAGGTACATACAGAAGCAGTGAACTGTACTCAACTCTGTCTAAAGCCAGCCACAAAGCACGTAAGTGTACCAAAATCTCAACTGAACTGCACTCAACTCTGTCGACAGCCAGCCACAAAGCACATAAGTGCACCAACACCTAAACTCAAGTGCCTACTACAATCCTGTCCAAAGCCAGACATACATAACCGTGCAAACGCTTAACAGCAGGTGTCCAAATGCAGGTGGTTGCATCACAACTCTTCAGCCAAGTATGATACTTTGGCGGTTACTGCACAAAAGAACGTGCAACAAGTGCAGTCAGCCTGTCAGCATTGTGTGGCAGTGTTTGGGCACCATCAAGCCATCACAACAGGGCGGTATGCAGCTTTGCATGAGCTTAGTCAGGACACACAGTGGCAGCAGGAAATTGTGGGGCGCTATGACTACATTTACTTCCCTGAGGATGCCATAATCCAGACTGTAGATTCTGTCAACAGGTGAGTCAACAAGTCATGAACAAGAATTTGGATGTTGATCTGCAGCAGCAATGATAAGCTCGGTTTTGCATGAATATGTTGCTCTGAGACTGTACCCCAAACAGGTGTTCTGTTGCAATATGGCAGCAGCCTGGAGGCTGGTAGGCTGCCCAGAACACATGTGCATCATTGTATGCTTGGGACAGGAATCATGTGGTTTCCTCTCAAACAAATCAGGCAGGCAGGTCAGCTTTGGTGCAAAGTGTTTGATCTGAAGACACAGCTGTAGCAGGGCACGCCCTCATTACGCTATGAGGCTGTTTGTTGAGGTCATTGGCTTGCAAAGGCCTTGTGACAATGCAGTGAGTATGCAATAGGGTTTCCCACTGGAGTATGTGCATTGTAGTGCTCGCTAAGACTTGACTAGGCTTGAGCGTGAGCCTGCAGTACTTGAGCTACTGGTTGGTGCCTTCCAGCATCAAACCAATGGGCTGTTCCTTGTGAACGCCGTCACCTACAACAACAGCATGTATGCTCAGATTGTGTTTGGTGCAGAATGTTTGAGCTGATGGCAACGCAGTAAGACTTGCAGATGCATGGCACATTGCTGCTGCGCTATATCAGTTATGTGGTGCCCTCTCCAGCGTACAACTCAGGGGGGATGGAGCTGACAGCAGAGTACGAGCTTGCCTTGGCCCAGCCCTCATGGTGGTCAGGACAAGACACCATGGCAAAGCAGTCAGACTGGCAAATTTTGACCATTCCTTTGAAGTTCCAGTAAGCAATACAGGCAGTTTTCTGTTATGCAGAATGTCTGAATTGACGGCAGAGTACGAGCTTGCCTCGGCTCAATCCTCCTGGTGCTCAGGACAGGGCACTGCGGCAAAGCAGTCAGACTGGCAAAATTTTCTGAATTATCCTTCAAAACCTCCAGTAAGCAAGACATGGGGTTTTGTTTTATGCAGAATGTTTGAGCTGACGGCAGAATACGAGCTTGCCTTAGCCCAGCCATCCTGGTGCTCTGGACAAGATACTGTGGCAAAGCAGTCAGACTGGCAAAGTCTGCTGAAGTATCCTTCAAAACCTCCAGTAAGCAGAACAGGGATTCATGTATAATGCAGAATGTTTGAGCTGACGGCAGAATATGAGCTTGCCTTGGCTCAACCCTCCTGGTGCTCTGGACAAGATACTGTGGCAAAGCAGTCAGACTTGCAGATGCACGGGACATTGCTGCTGCGCTACCTCACCTATGTTGAGACGCTTGCCCCCCTTTGGAGCCGCAGTTTCTGGCATGAGCATGTTGTGCTGTCCCTGCAGCAGGCTGATCAAGGTGACTTGTTTTGGCATAAACAATGTGATCTCTTTCTGGTGTTACAAGGTGCTAGGTCCTGTTACTGAAGCATACAAACCCGAATTGAGACAATGCATGGCTTGACAGCTTGTTGTTGCTGGTGAGAGTGGAGGTTATTGCATTTTGCGGCAAGACTGAGAAATGCTGGGCAAGCACTATTGCTACCATAGTGTCTGTTTTTGTCAAGTGCAGCGTGCGATTGTGCCTTTTGATGCAAGTCATGCTGCATGTATGCTTTCCGTTGGGATCATGAAATGCGCAATATGTTGGCACATGCAAAACGACATATTGTTGCTGCACCTTATTGCAGACGCAGGTTGTGGCTCAGACAACATATGGCCATATTTGGCTGGCTACTAAGCTGGTGAGATGGGTGTCATCAATGACATATGGAGCAAAAAGACATTATTGCATGATGCAGGTTATGGCTTAGACTACATATGGCCACACATGGCTGGCTACTGAGCTGGTGAGATGGTGTCATCGATGACATATGGAACAAAAAGACATTACTGCATGATGCAGGTTGTGGCTTAGACTACATATGGCCATACATGGCTGGCTACCCAGTTGACAAAATTGGTGTCATCGATGACGTATGTGCCATGCGTCCTGTCAATGTTTTAGGCCCCAGTGCGTTGACTAAGGTGACCCCTTTTCTCTGCTCTATGACATGCTATGACGCCCAGCATGTGTTTGAATGACAAAACCAACGAGCGCTCAATGCTTGCTTCTTATGCTTTTGAGCTGAAATCTTAGGGTTTGAGCAGTTGAAATCTTTTGTTGCATTGGTATGATTAGCATTGATGTCAACGAGCTTCAAACATGCAGAGCCACAGCTGAGAACTACATATTCAACTGTTGCAACTTTTGTCTGGTTCATCATTCCGGAATGTCCAAGTTGGTACATGTGGTCAGCCACAGCAGTTGTAAAAACTTGCAGTGTGCGCCCAACAACGCACTTGCCCGCAACTTTGTTGCATATGCGTGCAGGCATCCAAGCTTTCTCAGGAGGAGATCAGCACGCAATGCCAGGCAGAAGAGAATAAAACTTTGACGTCATTTGATTTTCAGCCAGTTGAGAATTACTTGCTGCCAGACAAGCCATATGTTTTGATGAATTGGGTATTGCAGCCTTGGTACAAAGAGTTGCTGGCTATGGACAATCTCAAGGTTTGTTGTCCTTTTCTGTTGTCTACTTGTTGTTTGTTTGTTGTTGTGAGTTGGTGGACAATCTCAAGGTACGTTGTCCTTTTCTGTTGTCTGTTTATTGTTTGTTTGTTCTTGTTGAGGCTCTGTGTGGTTGTTTTGTCTTTGAGCTGCAGACAGTGCAGAATCAGTCTTGCAAGCCGCTGACTTGCGGCACATACAAGCATTGCAAATGAGTCATGCCGTGGTGCATGCCGTAGCTGGCGTGGCACATGTTCCAAGAAACATTGTCAAAAAAGCTGCATGAACTGCACCATGCGCTGCTTGCTTGACTGTAGAGAGCACACTTTCAGTGAGCATGACAGCCGTTGCAGTCGTTCATGCAATGGATGTGATATTCATTCTGAAGGTGTGCTAGACAGGCTCAGCAGGCCCAGCTTGGTACGTACTGGAGCAATCAAGTGTCTTCAACCAGCCGTTCTCCTGTGCTATTTTAAACCATTTGTACTGAGCATCAGGATGTGCTATGCTGCTGCTGTATATCGCTGTCTGTATTGTGGGGACTGCAGCACAATGACTGCAGCTCTGTAAATGTCTCTGCAAAACAAGCACTGATTTGTGAGACGTTTGCCTTCAGGTGACGCCAGTGCATACCTATAATATGCACCTTTTTCTTGATCCAGACACACAGCCGGCCACATGATTATCTGCAGAAGCAGACAAGAGGCATCTTGTGTACTTATCATTAGACAATAAAGATTGGCATTCAGCAGCAGATTGACAGGACTTGTGACGACAAACCTTTTCCCCAATAAAAGCAGATAGATAGAATTGCTGCCTGTGCTACTGATGTCGTCCCCGACTGTATTCTGCCTGTAGCTAATGATTTTGCTTTGCTGTCATAGCACCAGTCACATTGCATAGCGTAGATATAGGGGTACAGAGTGCGCAACAGCAAAGCACAAGATCAAAAGTAGAGAGCTGCACCATTCTAGTTGACATTTCTTGATCGTCTTTATGCTTTGATCTGTCAGATGCATATATGTGTATATACCTACAACAGCATGAGTTTGCCTGCAACGAAATAGATGTCATCTCATGAACCACCTGACTTCTGCATCGCAATCAACTTGGCTCGCATGCCTGGTCAACGTGCCAGAGCTGTGTATGTCTAGGTCCAACAGACATGTGGGGTCTGACAGTGCCAAAAGTTGTAATTTGGAATGATGTTGATGCGTGCGCACCAGCAGAATCTGCATGTTGGTATTTGCAATCGTTTAAACAATTCTGCCAGTTGCAAGATGTACAGGCAAGTACTCGCAATGTCTTGCAGGACATGTACAGGCATATGTGTCAGCTTGTGCGGCAAACACAAGTGCACACTGCGTGAATAAAAGAATGCAAGCACTGAAACTCGATCGGCTCGTGTGAGGAGGGTTGAAGGGGGGCAGGGGTCGAAGGGAAGGGGGGAGGGAGTACAGGGGCGGGTTTCGCTGCTGCGATCCTGTCAAACGCGCCTGGCATTCCAGTCTGACGAGCTTGTGTAAGTGACTAGTCGGCAGCGCACGAAGTTGCCGCAGGACACAGCAATTTCTGCAAGCAGAAATCTTTCGTCAGTTTTGAAGTCAGGCCGGGACCCAGTTTGATCGCAACACTGACACCGCTGACGGTCAGCTGCCATTTGGACTCTGTAAGACAAGTGCGCTGGCATGCGAAAAGCCACTTCGCCTTCGCCAAAGCGTCAAAAAGTCACCGCAAGTACTATAGGGTCCCTAGCAGGGGCTCAGGCATCTGCCGACCAGGCCAGCAAAAGCTGCAACACGGAGACAGCAATCCCGTCACGGCACTCGCCGCCGGCAAATGCCACTCCTGCTTCACAGCAGACCCGTCATTCCTCATTTTTGGCACAATGTGACGCACATCTTCTGCACTCAGCCCTGCGTGAGGCCACTTGTCCTGTCAAGAGCGGGTGGGGTCCAGAGTATAGCAGCTGGTGGCAGACCCAAGCGCCCAGCTGATTGGCGATGCCAGTAGGCCAGATCTGGTCACTTCGATGAGCTTGGGAGACTTAGCCTTCTGCAGGTGTGCTGTTGCATGCTGTGCGCGCTTACACCATTGCGGCGCTTTGAGCTTGCGCTTTCAGCTCTTGCATATGCTGCTTCTCACCAATGGTGCAATGCAGCAAATGGGGGCACAAGCTGGTGGATGAACGTGATGTCAAAGCGCAATTTCTGGTGGCGGTTTTGCCTGTTCTCACAGCACCAGAGATTGTGCACCAAGCTGTGGCTGGCATATTGGGCGGCAGAATCAATCTGTCTGCAGCAAATATTGAGCCAATCTTGGTGCTTGCCAATGCTGTTGGGGTGAGCAAAGTAATCATTTGCAACAATATTGACTTATAGTGCAGGCCTTGGCACCTGTTGTTCCAACAGCAAGTTGAGCTGTTGTTGAAGCTGTCCTGCTGCAGTTCGAATCCTTGGAGAGAAACTGTATCGAGTACCTCACCAGTGCATCATGGAGAATACAGACGCTGGTTTTGCTGTGTGTTGCAAGTCTCGCTGAACACTTGGGTTTGCATGAACTGCTCCACAAATTGGCTTGCAAAGTTTTGTCTTGCCTATGGCATATGCACATGGACAGCCTCGCCTACATAGTGGACCTCTACTACAACACCAAGCGAGACGTTAAGGCATTGCTACATATTCCTGATCGTGGTGCCTTTTCAGAGCTAGAAGTTCTTGAGCTTCTAGAGCTTGCAAAAATCCCTGACAGTGACATCTTAGATATGCTGGAACTTGAGCTCATGGGGCCGGCAGAGATCAACGTACTGCTGGCCATTCTTGTTGACCAAGAACATGCCGACGGAACCAAATTGTTGCGGAAAACAGTGAAACACCGGCTTCACGGTGTCGTGGCACAGTTTCATGACAGCAACAATCTCAGAACCTACGTTGTGGAGAAAGTCGCGATGCCAAGCGCTGATAAGCCTGAAATCAACATTCCATTGCCTGAGTCACTGCTGCAGCTGTCGCTGAGATGGAGTAGAGGCCAAGGTAAACACAATGCTGACGCAGGCTCTGTGTGTGCATTTCTGTACGTGCAATCTTGCACTTGTGCACAGTGTGTGGTTTTCTGAAATTGCATTGCCTCTCGTTGCAAATGACATCAGCATGCGATTTGAATTGTAAACTGCAGCGAACATGTGAATGGGGGATCTGCAACAAACATGCGCATGGTGTATTGCAGTTGATACCTGATTCACAAGTGTATATTGCTACTGGAATATGTCAGCCGGTGTTGTATGCATAGCGCCATGACTCATGAGCAGGTCTGGCTTTGCAGGTACCAATGATGAACAAGCAGGGCTATTCATGTCCTCAAGGAATTTTAAAAAAGCCGTTTCAGAGTACACAGTATTTTTTTGCTTTTTTGCGCTTGACACCAAGAAGCCGTACCTCAAGCATCTAAAAGAGGTGCATGACCTTGATCTGGGGGATTTGCCAACTGGAACTGCTTATGGTTTCAGAACTTACATGCAAGACCTGGCAAAACTTTATGAGGCAGATTTCAAAGGACCATTCACAATAGGCGTTTGCTGGGCTTTGCCTGAAGCTGAAACAGGCAATGGGTTCTGAGTCTGGTGAAGATGATGATAGTGAGTCCGAGTCTGACTAACCTCTCAAATTGAAAGAGGCCTCAGGCGAAGTACGCTTGCGTGAATGCCAAGTTTGCTGACTTGCATGACGCTGTGATGATGCCAATTGACAAGGTGGTCCACAACCACCTGGTTGTGGACCAGGAGCTGATGAGTTTGCATGTGCCAGGCATACAGTGTTGCAGTGGCCGAGTGCTTCAAGACCACATAGCATTAATGTGAAAATTCAGCATGCACATCGTATGAGACCTAATGCTGCGCAAGTCTGCGCAAAAGCATGGCACATATGATCTTTGCATGCTTCTGAAACTGTGCCATGCATCTTAGATGTGGGGCAGCAGGAAAATCAAATGTCAGCATGCCAATGTCGCCAAAAGCCATGTCTGCCGTATGTTGATTTCAATGAAAAGGCAAAGCGCACCATGCATTACATTTGGATGCAAGCCCGAGACTGTAGGCTGTACACAGACCATCAAGCCTGCAAGCCTTGCAGGCAATTTCAAGCAGCAACGGCCTGTAGCTAAAACTTCCCAGTTGCTCAATGGGTGATCTGGAAGCGGACTCGCAAAGCTGTAATGACGAGCAAGCTTTCCAAAACCTCGGAGACCACATATGGTAGCAAACTTTAAAGTTCGTGCAGCAAGAAAAGTTTTGGTCCAGATGATGCAGCTGTATGCATCACGAAGGATCATATTATATTTGGCCGGTGCTGCTCAACTGACTTGCTGCCCTGTGCATATTGCGTTTTTGTACGCTCCAGCTGACAATTCCCAGTTACAGAAATCATTGTGTGTTGGTCAGTTCACGCTTCTGTACTTGGCACTCTCGCAGACAATGCACTAAGGTGTGTACATGTTCCAGTTGTTGCATGATTGGCAGACATGCAACTAACTCAGATCTTGACAGCATGACCTGGTGTGCTAACGCTTTCACAGTGTACAATCACGCTGCTTTTGATACAACCCTGATGCCGTGAACCCCACTGTTGCTCTGCATTTCGAAACAACCAAGCCTAAGTTGTAGCACCCTGCATCCAGAAAGAAAATGAGCTAGCGCCATCAGCTCTGAAAACTTGCATGCATGAGCAGAACACAATGCTTGCTGCTCATGCCACAAAACAGCCATAAGGCACAGAAGAATGCAATGCCGCTACTGATTGGGTAATGCACAATAAGCTATGATGAGCATTGCTGTACCTCGTCCAGTGACGATTGATCATCTGCCCATCAGATGAATGTCCAAAGGCTGGAGACCCAGCTCCTGCAGGCATCATGTCAGCATCAGCACAAACAAGTGCAAATATGTGTTGAGACACAGGATGGCATGCACACCTTGTGCTGTAGGATTACACTGTGAGACATGGGCAAACATCATGCAGGCAGCACTTAGACCATTTTCAAGGTGGCATGTGAACAGCATATGCAACAACATACAAGGCATTGTTTGAAGCTGATGTTCCTTGACCATGCTTCAGGCCAATCAAGACAAGCATCCATTGACAACAAGGAAGCACTCCTTAGCAGTACTACGTACAGTCTGGAAAACGGCTTGAGTCACACACATGTAGCATCTGTGTTGAAATTTGTGATCCTTTAATTGTCATCTGTCTGAGACAGCATTCAAAAGGGAGCAGAGACTCACCTCATCACTGTGGCTGCATGGCCAATAAGAGCGCTAGATGTGAAGGGAAGGGGCCTCTCTTCAAGACCCATGTGGGGTCCCTTAGGCTTGGGCGTGGCATTGGGATCAACAATGACTGTGATGCTGCCAGTTAAGCCGCTGTTCAAATCCTTGCTCTTGAAAATCTTCAGTGTGGCTGTTGGGTCTTCGTTAAAATCGTGGTCTTCATGATTTCTGGTGCGGTGGATTTTGCTTTGCTTGTATGGGCTGAGGTCTTGGAGGTCATCATACAGGGAGTCAGGAAAAAACAGCTGGCTGGTGTGGACAACATGGCTGTCAAGGTACTCCTGAGTCTCGTTTGCATAAGTGTGGTAAGGGACATGCACCTGCATCAAACGATCATCAAGCAATCAGTAATCAGACAGCATAAAAGGGACTCAACAGGGGGTCATACAAACAATGTGGGCTAGATGTACACAGGTAACACACATGGAACTAGTCTGTCAGCAGCTGTGAATTTTCTCTAGCTCACAATATGTGGCTACAGTAGTTGTTGTCTTGATTGTTTTGTCTAATTACTGTTGCCACTTTGTCAGGAAGACTTGCCAATGCATGGAAAGACTTCCCAATAAATGACTTTCAACGAACATATTCCTTTGCAGTAAGATGATTCTGTTGGCCTCACCTTCAGGTGAATGTGGGGTGTGCGGCCAGCATACCAGCCAGGTGCAATGGCAGTAAAGTTTGCAAGGCCGTCTTTATCAGTCTGGACGATGCCCCGCAAGAATGTCAAGTCGTCTGTCTGCTTGGGGTGGTGATGAGGCCTGCGCTTGTCATGATGACCATGGGGTGGATGTGGAGGGTGGGGTGGGTGGGGTCCATGAGGCCGACGGGGCGGTCCCCTTGACCCATTCTGACCCATGCCTGGGGACACTGCAGGAGCAGACTGAGCAAAGATCACATACATTGTCAGATGATTGCATACTGTGTGGTGCTTGTCTCCTGCCAGGCATCTTTCCACGTCGTTGATAATTGCAGCGCAAAGCTAGCCTGGGTGGCATGCATTCTGATGGCATTCATAGTGAGGCACACAGCAGGCTTCAAAGCATGCCAAATGCTCATTTACAGCTGTTACAACAGCACTGCTCACAACAAGGCCGTTGGCCATCCTTTGTGAGCATTCAAACAGGTTCAAGTTTGAGCTGTCGGAGGCTCACGTGTGTAGCCAGAGTAGTAGCCGGTGCTGTTCGCCGTCCAGACGTCCACAAAAGTGTCAGGCAGAGGCTCGCACGCGGCATCGACGACCTTCAGAACAAGCCGAAGTAGAACCCCTGGCTGATCCTCAGCGATGTCGCCGCGAAGCAAAGTCTCGTTCAGGTAGAATGGCCCCTCCTCCAGCTCTGGAGTAAGCTTGCAACCTGCTCCCTGGCTTGCAGCCTGTACAAGCATCGTGTGTGATTTGTTGTGTCGTCCTTGTCAACGACGTAAACGCGGCAAAACGATCGCAAAGGCGTCAGGCGCAGCTGCAGCAGCTTTCACCTTGTCAAGTGATGCCTGTGCTTCTGAGCAGTAGCATACTGCACTGCATAACATCCAAGCTGCTACAAGATACATACTGCGCGGCGACCTTGAGCGAGGCATGCCACCGACCAAGCGCTCCAAGCGCAAGAACAATGTCGTATTCTAAGTCAACTTGAGTGTAAGTCTCAGAGCTTTGTACACAATCTCGCTCCATGGATGTGAGCCGCAGCAAGCTTGCGCGAGCTGCAACGGCAAAGCCTAGCTTCACTGCGGCCTGTAGCCTCCAAGGCCACGGAAAGCCCCCCTTAATAATTGTGACTGTTTCGGTACTAAGATGTGTCAACAGCGCGCTGTGGACAGCAAATGCATGTGTCTGCAGTGACAATACTTGCAGCCTTGATGCATCCGAACCCGATCGTTCAAGACTCGAAGGTCACTCTGGCACGAGATCACCTGCGACACCTCAAACCCAAGCCGAACAACAGACTGAACCACAGTTGCTTCATACGCAAGTGCCCGCAAAAATTGGCACAGAGTGTATTGTATGAACCGCTTCTAACGCTGTTGGTTACAAGGTTTTGTCAGGCACAGTTCGATCATACGGGGATAAAACATCGTAGTGTCTGTGTGATCAGGTCCGGGCGTAGCATGCCAGCAGTTCAACTAAACGGGGTCACCTCAAAGGTCAGCATTGATTTTTGCTAGTCTAAGAACTCGCGAAACCCTAGATGAATGAATGCTTGAATGAAGTATTTCGTAAGCAATGAAAAGCTCATGCACATTACGGCATTTGGCACATCGCAAAGAAGAGCAGATGTGATAACAACCTTGAAATCTACCTATCATTTCATCATAGACCTCTCTCATGCTTAAGTATTCGATTAATCACAATGTGCTTGACGCCACCAACAGGCAAGCCATACTGTTTGCACAAAGGTCGCAGCTGCTGTATCAGTGTCATCTCTTGCAACTGATCTATTCTATCAGCCCTTGCTGGTCTAGGACTGGCTGCAGACTGTGCTGCTGTCCCTGACGCAGTACGGTGTGGGACTGTCTGTCTTAATACTTCCGCACTGGTTGGCGCTCTGCCGCTGAAGCGTGCTGCATCATGGGCTGACCGCCGTTGCCTGTCTGCAACCTCTTGTGCACTGGAGACCCAATCAGAGGCCCCATGTGATGCCCAAGCAGTGTCAACCGCACCTCGCACAGAGCCTCCATTTGCAGAAGGTTCTGCTGCAGTTTGCCTTCTGGAAGGCGTGTCAAATGATATTGGTTTGGTCTTCACCTCAAAGCTATCCAGAGAAGGGGAACTTGATGGCTCAGCATACTGTACAGGCTGTCTCTTGTCTACTTCAGCAGAAGACCGGGCGTCTGGCAACTCAGCAGGAATTGGGGTTTCAACAGCACCTGCTGTGCTGACAGACTGCTCAGCTGCGGCTCTGTTTCTATCTAAAATTTCAGGGTCAGTATTTGCTGATCGACGAAGGCGGAACTTATTGATTTTGTCAATGGGCAACTCAGTTCTAAGCCTCAATAGTTGGCGGCGCAGGGGTCTCAGTGAAGATGGTTTCCCCTTTGAACGCCTGCAAGAAATTCACACACAGCAATGCTCAATGTCTTACAAAAGCATGACAGCCTGCACCTGTGTGCATAATGTCAATCAAATTGAATAAGGTTTGCACCCATTGCCAGGAAGTTCATTGTTTTGACAACAAAAATTTTGTTCTTCATATGCAAGGTCCTTATACATCAAGAGCTCAATGTGTGTTCAAGGACGTCCTGACACGGATTGTGTTCATATTGAGAGCTCTTTGTACCTTCCAGCAGAGGGTGGCACAGTTGGCTCGGGCGTGCTGTCAGCAACATTCGCTGCAGGCGTGTTGCTTGGCTCAGACATGCTATCAGCAGCCTGCGCTACGGGTGCAGTGCTTGGCTCCGAGACCACATTGGCGCTCTTTGCTGCAGATGCACTGCTTGGCTCTGAAACCATATCGGCAGGGCTGCCGAGATCTGTAGGGTTCGTCAACCTGCCTGCAAAGGTGCCTTTCACCCAGCCTAGGCGTGACTTTGTGCCGTAGTCAGCTTCGGAGTTGTGCTGGTGCATCTGTTCAAGCTTGTCCATGTAATTTGGGGGCAGCTGGTAGTTGTACTGGCGCAGGATGTCAGCCAGATAACGAGCCTGTCAGACAGAAAATTGGTAAGCATAATGACAGTGGAAGTAATCGTAATAATGGTGATGATAAACCTAGTGGTGTCAGAAATGATAATGTCAATGATGATGATCGTGACAGATGACATGTTCCAGCATGTGTGCTAGCTGGAAGGAGCAGCTTCTGCAAGGCTTATGATGAGTGATAAGTAGTGGAAAACAAAGCATACACACCTTCTGCATGGCACCATGCATCCCTCCTGATATGCATTGAACAAGTCTAGATTTTTGCAAACTGCAATCAGATGCAGTTCTGGGCTATTGCAGCCATGCAATATAAATGCAGTTTGCAGAAACCCAAGCTTGTCCCATGCATACAAGCAGGGGTTCAGCATGCAGGAAGCACATGCGACTACGCTGTGCAGTCTGAAAATCCACTGCAAGAACAGTAACAGCACTGACATGCATAAGATGCACAAGAACACCCCATGACTATATCAAAGCAGCAAAGAAAAGCCATGACATGCGCAAAATGCGCAGCAAGACTCCTTCTCTGGACCAGATCAGCCTGAGGCAAGCACATAATAAACAGCAAGGGCAGAATATACATGACGGACTAAATTCTGAAACAAGCAGCTTGAGACCACCGGGAAATGCACAGCAACGTACCTTATCTGGGCCATTGACCTTGCTGTCCCAATCAAAGTACGGCACACTGGAAACGCTCCAGCCCAGAGCTGTCAGCAAGCGACGCCTGTACAACAGGACAAAGCACTGTGAAAACAACAGAGCACTCAGGCTAGTGCGACAGAAGTAAGCACTGAGCAAAACACAACATTCAAAGCAGTGACAGAAGATGCACAAAACAAAGAACTGAAGAACAAAGGCCAAAGGAGACGCAGACTTGTTTTGCTGATGCTGTCAAAGCCTGAACTCCTCATGCAGTCGTGAGACAAGGCTTTGGGTCTCAGCAGGAATGGGAAGAATGACATACACAAGCTGCATGCTACAGGATATGCATGCCTGCATGCACAATTGAATTGAGGCAAACAAGCAAAGCCTTGTACCTGAGACGCATGTGGAGCAAGGTGGCTTTCCACTGGAGATCAGTGAATTGCCATATGTGATGGTCAGTCCGCTGTACGTAGTACGCAGTACGCAGTACGTAGTACGCAGTACGTAGTAGGCAATTGAGTACAAACCACTGGGATGCAGCATTGGTAAAAGATGCAATAGGCAAGCAGGCAGAGCAACAAATTGTTTCACTACCTAGTGGCACAGATGACGAGTTGGTCTAAGGATGCCAGACATTTAAGGAGGATTCTTACACGTTCATGGATCAAGGACCGATGGCCTTTGGGTGCTACGACTGGTTGTTAGAGTGGTTGATGTATGGCCTATGGGTCGATTTGCGTTCAAGGTGTAGTGCCATGGCCCATTTACCTCAATTGATATCCTGGCCTCAACAGTAGCAACATTCACCCACAGACAGGCAAGCAGGCAGACTAACTAACAATTGGATCGCCTGAGGATGGTATGGCCCAAGAGCTGCCTGTTGTTCAAGACGTAATGCCACTGCCCAGCAGCCTCAATGGCTATCCTGGCTTCTCAATAGATCATAGACAGATGAGTGACAGACAGAGACAGACAGACAAATTACCTGAGAATGAATGGCCTAAAAGTTGATTTGCGTTCAAGGTGTAGTGCCATGGCCCATCAACCTCAACAACTATCCTGACCTCACCAACAGCAACCTCCATCCACAGACAGACAGACAGGCAGGCAAGCAGACAGGCAAGCAGGCAGACCAAATTATTGAAGTACCTGAGGATTGTATGGCCTAAGGGTTGATTGGTGTTCAGAGTGTAGTGCCATGGCCCATCAACCTCAATAGCTATCCTGGCTTCCACAATAGCTACATCAACAGAGAAGAGCTCGTCTTCTGTCACATGCTCCACCTTGTGCTCCACTGACATGGCAGTCAAGACGTCGCTGACCTCCTGATGGAATGAGGACACTATGGGGTTCTGCATCATGACCTTCCACGACCTGAAAGCAAACACCATTCACTTTGTAGAACTGATCTGCAGGCCCTCTATTACATGCTCAATCTTGTGCCCTACTGACACGGCAAGATGTTGCTTACACTGTGATTCAATGAGGACAATATAACATGCTGCATCATGACCTGTGGGTAGACACAATCTCCTTTATATGTAAACTTGATCTATTGTGTTTTGTTGTCATTGATAGCAAGTACAGTAGGAAGCTGACAACGGCATCATGACCTTCCAAAACTTGTGAATGGACACCCATGATGACAGCAACATGAAGCCTGTGAGTTTCACTGAACAAGTGCAGAGTTGTAGGAGCTGAGCTTTACCAGCCTTCTGCTTCCGATTCACATTGTCACAACGGAACGTTCAGCGGATCAGCTGATGACTGCAAAATGTAGCCTTTGAAGATCACTCAACAGGTGCAGACTTGCAAAACAAATTTGAGCTTCAGCGCACTTCTGCTTTTGTTGCACATTGTCATGATGCAACAGAGCTGAAGACACGGTGCTCTACAACAGTACAATGCAAGTGTGCAAGTGAAAGCGAGTCAGAACTGACAGAGAAGAATTGCAAGGATATGAGCAGAGACATGAATGGGCACGTTGTCATTGCCATTGTGTACCTGACTGAAGCATGTGAAAACTTCTTCTTCTTCATCATATGCATGAACATATATTATGAACAAAGAAAAATAGTAACTGATCAATCTATGATGTGTAGGACAGTCACCTCAAAGCTGCGTACTGCAAATGGGTAGGTACTTTGAGTACGCACTCCTCCTGATTTCTGCTAGCCTCCGTGCGCGCCACTAGGAGGGCCTGCACATTTCAACAAAGGTGTGGCTAACCGCCTTGTCCTATTTTCTCACAGTTGTGGGAACTTGCTGCTTTATTCATGGACAACAAGCATACATCTTGTTCATAATGATCACTTTGAGGATATGATTAAACATCCAGGAGAATCCACCATAACTATAATCTGATTGACTATCCTGTACATTTACAACTTGTGACCAACAATTTTGATTTTGACTTGCCAGAAGTATGCCAGATGCGTATAGCTCAAGCCTGCTCAGCTGCTTGACATAGGCATCAAAGTCTGGATAAAGCTTTGCAATCACAGTCACAAGCAGGGCAGCCAGAACATTATGCTAGGGTCAGGACGTGTGCTGGATTGTCAACCCTTTCAGGCATACACTTGGCTCATGCATCCGGTTGACACATTGCTTTTGGGGTCAAGACATGTCTTCTTTTCTTGTACACTACAAGCAAACATTTGCCCCTGGCTTGTGTGACAACATAAAAAAGCTCTGAAGCTTTTAATTAGTACGCTTACCTGAAAGATCTGATGCAAACATGCGTGATTTTGGGGGTTGGATTCTATGTAGCTATACTTGGACATGTATTGGAGAATTCGCGCAGCTATGGGGTTGTTGGCTGCTCCAAACACTCCCAGTGCCCACAGAACATTGCCACAGCCTTGCAAGGAAGTTGCACCAGACGAAACCTGCAGGAGCAAACAGCATGTGGACGCCATCCATCATATATTGTGTTCTTTATTGTTTTTGCTTCCTAGCACCATTGTGATGATCATAACTATCATGGTAATCATGACCATCACTGTCATGGTAGTCATGATGATTGATACAGATTCTGCTATACAAGCAGCAACTTTGGCTGGTGAGGTGCAGGAACATTTTACAGCAAGGTTCTTGAGATGACATGCGTACAATCTTGACGTGCACAAGCAGCACTATTGAAGTTAAGGCCGCTCAAATTGAAATAAGTGTGCAGAATTGCGGCAGAGAGGTGCGGCTATGCAAGCATCGCAACAATCAGCCAACCTGTGCAGAAGTGGGACAACACATTCTGAAAGATAACTGTCATTCAGCGTAATCATATGCTAGCCAGTCAGATCCCGTTACCTGCAACAAAAGCACAGCATACAGAAGCAGTGAGCTGCCTCCAAGATACCAACATCATGGGTTTGACCAGATGATGTTTGACAGCTCCTGCTCTGAGATGGCCAACATATTAGGGCGCAACATCTTGCTGGCTATGCTCGGCCGCTTGGTCGGGTAGTAGCACAGGATTGCATTGAATCACAGGATGTTGGCGACCAGTGGTTGCAAGACAGAAACAGCGTGACAATTGGCAGACCTGTGTGTCTACAACATCCAGCATGGGCTGCAGCATGTCTCCGGGATGTTGCCCAAGTCGCCCAAACGACCAGATGATGTTTGACAGCTCCTGCTCCGAGATGTCCAACAGATTGGGACGCAACATATTGCTGGCTATGCTCAGCCACTTGGTTGGGTAGTAGCGTAGGGTTGCAAAGGACCACAGGATGTTGACAACCATCTGCAATTGCCTCTTGAAAGCCTCCAAGCGCTCAGCCTTGCATATTTCCTCCTCTACTGCCTGTCAGACCAAGGCAAGCTTGACGCTTTTTTGCAACAATGTCGACCTTTGGAAGCAACTTTTCCCTTGCCTGTCAAATAAAGGCAGACGTCACATGCTATTTCAACACTGCCAGATTCTCTAAGAAGCTTCTTCACAGCCTGTCAGACAAAGGCAAGCTTTACGTGTTTTGGCAACAATGTCAACCTTTGGAAGCAGTGTTTTCCACTGCCTGTCTGACCAAGGCAGCACTTATGTGTCAGGTAATACCACCAATGTTTCGGAAGAAGCTTCTTTCACTGGCTGTCACACAAAGGGGCGCGTGCAATGTGGTAGCAGCACTGATGACTCTGGTTGCGGGAAACCCCACTCACAGCAGCCTTGGTGCCATCAATAGAGTGTGCTCTTTGGACATACAACATGTCGTCAGTGCAGCAAACGGTAGTGTGGGTCCAACCACCAAACACTGTGTTGCTCAAGTTGAATGGTGTCCTGTTGCGCCCCTGTTGAGTATCTGAAAGAAGCCAATGCAAACAGCAACATAGTAACAGTTCACTTTAGCGATAGTGCAGTCAATTTCATCATGCAAGCTTGCAAAATGACAGAAAGAACATGGTAATGGTCCAGCATAGTGACAGTGCCGTCAACTATTTTGCCAGCTTGCAAATTGGCAGAAGTAACATGTCATTGCTTTATTACTGTGATGCAGCAGTCAATGTGGGTTCTGCAAGCTTGCAAGTTGGCAACAGCTTACCTTCAGGAATTCCGCACATGGTAGAAGCCATGTGCTGCATACGCATGCAGGTTACGGCCTTACTGTAACACAACAGCATCTCAATATTATGGTAGCACAATCAATGTGAAGTCTGCAAGCTTGTAAATTGACAGAAGTTTACCTGAAGGAGTTCCAAGTGATAGAAGCCAAGTGCTGCATAAGCGTACACGACGCTGGACACCTCCTGATGCTTGTAAAACTCAAGGTTGATTTTCTTGCACTCAGCTGTTGAGGTTGGATGTTCCGCTGCATCAGCACAGGAACAGTCACCACACAGGCAAAGATGGCTGCATGTCAGTCACTATGTCATTGAAAGCATAATCTGGTCAAAGGGCTCATATGCAGGCTTCAGTTTCTTTCTTGATTGCCTTCTTGGGCTCAGCGTTTGATAAGGTGTTGACACACGCAATCAGACTTGTTGCCTGGCCAAAGCGCGTAATGGCTCCCTATCTCTGAAATATAGCCTGTATCTGGTGGAGCATGGTGAGAGCCACTGTGAGGCACATGCAATCAGCCTTGTGAGGCTGACTGCATCATGTAAAAGTCTTCTTCATTAGCCCTGAGACTATGACAGGACTCACATCAGTAGACAGCAGATTTTGATTTGACTCAAGTGTAAATTCTTCTCAAGGGTTGCGACTACTGATTGTTGCAATGATTGACAGCAATGTTGTAGACAGGTCCCAAGCAGTTGCCTTCAAGCTTCCTTTTGCTTTGAGTATGTTGGGGTTTGCAATGTGTGCCACAAACTGACGGATCTGCAGATTGATGCGGCATGCTGCAGCTTCCTTTGCTTCATGAGAACGTCGACCCAGGAGAAACAAGCCAGCCTTTGGACTGCTGTCCAGCACTGTGAGCAAGTCCACTTGACAATGAGCATACATGTGAACAAATAATTGATGTCGAAACTTAGAGATGCATACCAGTGAATCACCACACGTAATACTCAATACACAATATGTAATACGCAATAATTCACAGTATCCCTCGCTGAGATGCAGTGCCAGTTGTGAACTAAGCAATACGTTCGAGTCAATACACACTACCCGGCACATAAGCTTACAGTGTCAATCACTCAACTGAAGGATATGGTGATTTACTGATGCATACCCAGGAGTGCTTGAGGGATGGCCGTCATGAAGCCATCATGGCAGAGTTTCATCCTGGCGAACGCCCATGCCATGTTAGCCATTGCTAGCGATGGAAACTCGTTGATGTGCTGTGCAGCATAGTCCGCCAGTGCCTGCGCCCAAACAGCCTCTTTGGGGACATAAGCTTTGCAGGATATATACTTGACAGTGTCTGCACCCAGTAATGTGTACGCTTTTGGGGTAAGGGGTAGTCTCTTTGCAGGTGCAAGGGGCAGTACCTTGTACTCCGGTCGGGCAAGGGGTACAGTAGCTTGTCTTTATAACAAATGCGTTGGGTACCAAGAACAATGACCTTTCATCAAACTGTCCCGACTCAGAAGTATCACTGTAGTCAGAATGCAGTGCTTGCCTCCCAATTGCATTGTCCTTACATCGAGAATGTCCTTATATTAAGTGTCCTTATATCAAGAGATCTACTGTAGTATGTTTGCATGTCATGGGTCCAGGCAAGCTCATGTCCATTTAATGTGCAGAGTTGGTGTCCAGTTAAACATTGTCCAAAAATGGAGCAGCTTTGGACAAGTGATCTATACCATGATACCATGAAGAGAGCATGATGCTAGCATGTTCACTTTGTTTGCTGTGCAGCATGATAGTCCACCGCCGGCACCCAAGCATTACCCAAGCATCAGCATTGGTACGCAAGCGTTCTGAGGCATGACATGGTGGAGAGGGAACGGTCAACGAATGCCTGCTTGCACATGTTGTCACTTTCACATATACGCTATTGCCAAACATTGCGTTGCAAGGAAGTAAGCATTGCTGCCAGTGCTGCTGATGATGATGCACAACAGGCAAAAAGGGATCATTTCTCAAGAATGCACACCTGACAAAGAGGATCACTCCTCAAGAATGCAAACGAGTCAAAGATGAATAATACCTCAAGGACGTCTACAACCGCCAAGTCGTTCCTGGCAAAGGACCAGCAGACACGGGAGAGAATCTGTGGTGAGAATTTTTCGACACCTCTGGACAACATATCGCGAGCAGCACGCTCCATGAACTCTGCAAAGTAGCCCAGCTGGAGGCGGCCAAACAGCCAGAACACCAGAGACAACTCCGCCTCTCCAATGGTGCTCACATCCATCTGTAGAAGCAGCTTTCAGCTAAATTGATAAATGCTTGTTGAGCAAAATTTGATTGAGCGATCTGTTCATGATGACGGTGTTAGTGATGATTGGTGAATGCTGCAAAGTGGCCCAGCTGAAGGCGGCCAAACAGCCAGAACACCACAGACAACTCCGCCTCTCCAATGGTGCTCACATCCATCTGTACAAGCAGCTTTCAGCTAAATTCATGAATGCTTGTAGAGCCAGTAACTACTTGACAAACCATTAATGATTAGTGAGCCAGAGACCATGGGGAAATTTACACGGTAGCCCGCTGGAGGCGGCCAAACAGCCAGAACACCAGAGACAACTCCGCCTCTCCACTGGTGCTCACATCCATATGTCACAGCAGACTTCAGCTTATTGATAAATGATTATTGAGCAAAATTTGGTTGAGCGATCTGTTCATGATGACTGTGTCAGTAATGATCGGTGGATGCTGCAAAGTGGCTCAGCTGGAGGCAGCCGAACAGCCAACACACCAGAGACAACTCTGCCACTCTCATCGTGCATTAACAGGAGCAGGGCTCAGGTGCTGCATGCTTTAATGACTAAAAAGCCAACACTGCTTTGTTGATCTATTGATGATGATTACGTCAGTGGTGATTGGCGAAATCTGCAGAGGAGCCCAACTGAAGGCGGCCAAACAGCCACAATACCAGAGACAGCACTGCCTCCCCAATCATGGTTAGCCTACAAGGAGTGGCATTTTAGCACAGTCAGTTGTTCCAAAACAAACGCCTATCAAGACTCAGGCACAGTTCAGCGTGACCCTTGTTCTGTCACGATCAAGTCTTACTGTGCTACTCCTCTCCTGGAGTTCTCTTTGCTTTTAGCAACCACAGGCAAAGGATGACAGTCACAAGACAATCAAAGGACAGTAGGATGCAACGGCAAGATGGATCACCTCCAACAGGCGCTTGTGGATAGGGCGCAAAATGACATTCTTTGAGTCCCGTAGCAACACCAAAGGCCACACCACACCGCCTATCTGTCTTGCCTTCATATTCTGCACCAAGTCAACGGAGCTGACACACACAGATCTTCAGATGGCAATGCACTCATGTGTGATCAATAGTCAAAGATGAGAGTGAAAACAAAAGGTATAGAGATAGTTTAGTTTCCATCATGGCTTCGTTGCCAATTATCTTTTTGCAAACAACTTGTGAGAATGGACTGGCTGTGCAAGTACAAGTGGCAGCATGGTTGCACCCGAGGCGTGCAGCTTGTTGGGCTTGCACATGGATTCATCCATGACACCTTGGAAGCATTACACAAATTGTGCTTTGCAACACCCTGACAAACAAAAGTGATCATGCATGATGACGCAATGCAATCTGAGGCATCAACAGGAAGGCAATGCAATCTGAGGCATCGACAGGAAGGCAATGCAATCTGAGGCACCAACAGGAAGGCAATGCAAGAGGCAACAGAGGCACCTTACCCTGACAAACAAGAGTGACAATGCATGATCATGCATCCATAGAAAGGCAATGCAGGAGGCAACAAGTGCTGGGCAGATGGCTCACCGGGACAAAGTGAAGCGCCCTTTCACTCAGCTTGGCATAGCTGGAGTGGCTAGTCACCTGTTCACAAGTTGCCTGCACATTCAAACAATTATGCATTTACGTGTGCATTCGTCAATTCATTTGTTCGTTTGTTCATTCATTCAGGACTCACACACTCACTTGCTCGCTCAGTGAAATGTGCCTTCAGATGCGCTGACACTTTCAATCAAGCATGCACGCAAAGCAGGCAGAAGGAGCATGCAATAACAACTGGCTGCAGTTGGTACAGGTAGCAGAGCTACCTGCAAGCACACTTGCAGCTGCACAGCATGTGGAAGTAGCTGGGCATCGTACATTGCTGAATTGGGTAATGGTCACATGAGGTTGCAAGGGACTTGCAAGTTTCTGGGCTGATTGCAGATCATATTAGGTTGCATGAGACTTGCAAGCATTGCACCAAGGGCACGCAGAATGAACGCAGCATCAACACAGCATGACCGCATCAGTAGGCATCAAACGCATTGGCAGCATTACCTGACTGCATGAGACTTGCAAGCGACCGCAACAAGGGCAAAACAAAATGAACAGCATCAACACAGCATCAGTAGCATAAAAAGCCTTGGCAGCGAGGCAGCATATTCTGACCTCTTTGTCTTTGACCATTTTCCCCATTTTGTGGAAGGCCGTGGAGACATTGACCATACCAAAAAAAGGTGCCATGTCTTGAATGAAACGCTGCATATCCTGGATGCATGTGGCTGTTACTAGACAGGTGTTTATTTGCAAGGAGAGGGTGCCTCCATGGGTTGCTTTGGTGCCTGTTGTGGGGTTAGGCAAATGTCCGCTCTCCATGAAGAGCTTCACGAAGTAGGTTGGCTGGCCTGAAACATCCACAACATGTAGCACGAATTCGCCATTGACCGAGTGCAAGTAGGTCCTGTTTTGGGGTCAAGCAAATCTTGTCTCTTCATGAACAGCTTCACATAATAGATTGGCTGGCTGCAACATTCACAACATGTAGTAAAACAGGTGCATCAATTGAGAAGTATAATACAGATGATTACTCCTACAATGATTCGTTTCGGCGTTTGCTTGAGCAAAAGAAGTGATATGGGCACGGCACAGCCTAAGTTGCCGGATTCCATCAAGATTGCCATGATGGACAAAAACCACAGAGGCTTACTCTGTGCCTTGACATCAGGCGCCACCCACAAGCTAGGGAAGCAATCTTTCTGCACAGCCCGAGCAGCTTCAAAGCTCTTGACAGGTTCAGCACCAGGACCCTTGACAGAGCGCTTATGCCTCCGCACAGCCTCAATTGCCGCTTTGTCAGCCTTCTTGCTTTTCTTTTCAACCTTTTTCAAGACTGCATCAGCTTTTGTGCCAGCCAGTACCCGCTGCCGCAACCGCTCAGCTCGGTATGCTCTAGCAGCCTGTAAGAACTCTTCAACAGCACTGTCAGCAGCTTTTGAGGGCTGCTGATATGATGTGCTTGCATTGCTGTTGGACATGACTCGCGCACTCGCATCGGCTTTTGTTGGGGGCTGCCCATGTGATGTGCTTGCATTGCTGCTGGACATGACTCGTGTACTGGCATCTGCCGAGCTATTCGAGGAGGGTGGAGTATCTGCAGTGCTTTGCTTGCGCTTCTTCTTCCGGTCCAGGGGAGCAGCTGGAGTGGGCTCACCTGCACTGCTGGGCTTTTTGCTCTTCTTTTGCTTTACTGCTGAGGCAAACTTTTCAGGTGAAACAGCAGCAGCAGCGCCAGACTGCTCAATCTGCTTTGCTGCTGAGGCAGATTTATCGGCTGAAACATCAGCAGCAGCATCAGCAGCAGCAGGACCAGACTGCTCAATTTGTTTTGCTGCTGAGGCAGGCATCTCAGCTGAAACAGCAGCAGCAGCATCAGCAGCAGCAGACTGGTCAACAGCACTTGCTCGCCCGGCATCAGTTTTGCTAGCTTTGCTGATGCTGGCCTTGCTTTTGCTTGAATTGCCTGCAGCCTTCCCAGCCTGAATCTTGACAGCCTTCCCGGCCCCCTTTGCTGTCCTAGGAGCATCATTGCTGTTGATCGCGCCAACGACTTGCCGCAAATGGTCTAGCCTGTCTGCTGTGCCTTGATCAGCAGAGGTGGGACTCAAACTCCCATCATCTCCTACTCTGACAGTCTTGGTCATGCCATTAGCACTATTGGGTGCCCGCTTCTCTGCATGCGTGCCGCTTTCCTCCTGCCTGATTTCAGTGCTGCTGGACAGGTCATTCATTGCATCAGCAAGACTGGTGTGAGCGTCAGCGCTGGTGATAGCATCCTGCTGCTTTGAGGGCTTCTTCTTGCTCTTGCTGCTGCCTATTTGGCTCTTTGCGTGACTCTGTGAGGGGTCAGCTGCGTGTGAATCAGGAACAATGGTGCTGATGACTGTGGCCGCGTTTGTCTCTGGCTGCGCATGTGGCCTATTCCTTGCTTTGCTGCTGCCCTTGTTGGGCGGAGAAGGTGCAGCCCTGGACGCAACAATGGTGCTGTCTGTTGCAGCGTCTATCTCAGGCTGCCCAGCCTGGTTGTCCCTTGCTTTGCCCTTGCTCTTGCGGCCTTTTGAAACCTGGCTTGTATCTGGCGCAGCTTCTGCAACAGGATTGCTGCTGCTGCTGCTGCTGCCACCAGAAGGAGCACTTGCAAGTTGTCGAAACAGCATTTCTCTACTGCTGATAGCCTTGTTCTTGCCAACCTTGCTACCAAGGCTAGAACTGTCAGATTTGCGAGGCTTGCTGCCCTTACTGCTGCCAGCAGAAGACCTGCTTTCCTTGAATGACGCATTGCCAAAGGCATTGGCAGTCTGGTGAGAATTGCTGCCAGTCGGCGAGACGTGTGCCTGAGCATTGGCTGCTGCTGTAGGAGAGGTGGATTGTTGCGCAGTGCGGCCGCTTGTTGTAGGGCCTGCTGGAAAGCCAAATGTTAGCAACTCATTGTATGCAGGTCGACTACGCAAATCTAGACAGACAAGCTATTGCAACATTGCACACAAGCACTCAACACCTGGTTCTGACAGGACTGCCAAGGCAGCGTCATCCTCTTTGCTGCATGCATTGATGCAAGCACGTCAGGTAGCTGCTGTAATCATAACTTTTCAATCATCCCATCAACACGCATGCTAGACAGGCTCAGCAGGCCCAGCTGGATACATATGAGAGCAACCAACTGTCTCCAAACAGTCGTGACTTACCCTTGACTATAGTAAAGTATTCTCCAGGCGGGATTGCTTTGCGTCTGCTACCTCTGCTTGAGGAGCCCTTCCCCGACAGAGGCTCATCTCCAAGATCATCCCACATGTCGTCTGCACCACATGGCAAGCGTGAAGAGATAGCTGGAGCAAGCATAGCCAAGTGCTTGCACAGCTGACATATGCAACACCTCCATTGGCATTCAGCAAGACGTCAATGCCACTTCCAATATGTTTTGTGTGAGTCAAGTGGCACCTGGCTCTGCTTTGCATGATTGGCTCTTGGTTGCATGAATGGAGGCTGTGTTGCAGCGTCACTGAAAATGCAGCTGAGCCTTGATGCAGACCATGACAGAGGCCATGTCATTTGTGTTCACTATGCCCAAACCAAGTGTTACAGACCTGAAATTACAGAAGCCTTGTCCTTTGTGTTGCCAAAAACAAGTGTTACTTTGGCCACTGTCCATAGCACAACAGGCAGGTGGTCAGGATTTGCACATGTCATTTTCAGATGGCAATGAGACAGCAGAACCACAGTGTTCAATAAGGCAGACTCAGTGAGCGGAGCCTCATGGTCTGGAACTACAGATAATGACAGAAGCCATATCACTTGTGTTTACCATGCCAAGAACATGTGATGCTTTGGCCACCACTGTCCTTAGCACAAGGAGCAGGTGGTCAAAAATTTGCACATGTCTTTTTCAGATGGCAATGGGAGAGCAGGATCACACCGTCCAGTAAGGCAGACTCAGTCAGCGGATCCTCAGAATCTGCATCAGCAGCTGCATTATTGGCACGTGCTCCAGAAGGGGCAGCTTGGCTTTGTGGCTCCCTGTTTGGAATGATGAAGCCTTGCTGGACCAATTTGTCACGCTGAGGGTCCCTGGAAACTGACTGCTGCTGTTGCTGCTGATTTTTGTGAACTGCAGCAGCAGCAGCAGGGCGCAAAGTTGTTGAGGCAGTCCTGAGCAAGGAGCTCTGTAGTGGTTAAAGATTTCCAATGGATCAGGGTGCTCAAAGACAGTTGCTTGGTGGCTTTACATTCCTAGCAAGGCCTTTGAGCTCAACTAGTATGCGTTTTTATGTATGTATGGATGTCAGCAAGGAATGCAGGCAGCATCGGAGTGTTGTTTGCAGAGTCAGCAATGCACCTGTTGTTTGCGACTGTGTCTCATCAGAAGTATGTTGTGTTTGCTGCTGTCTCTGTAGCCAACTACGCTCAGGTGCTGAGCGCTTTGGTGAAGGGTTTGAAGTGCGCTGTCTGGCTGCACGTATCCTCAGCTGCAGCAGACCAATCAGCATGGTGAAGCTGTTGAAACATTGCATCAGCACAGATGCCCAGCACCCTTACCTGGAAACGGCTCAGTCTTCTTCCACAACCACAGGCTCTGTGCGCCAGGCTTTGTTGCCAGACTGATCTCTGTTGTAGGGGATACAGCCTACAGCATTGCAAGGCACATGAGTGTGACATGCATGCGCTCGTGCACACACGTGGCGAACCAGTCCATTGCTGTAGCGAGCCTGACCTTTTAAAGTGTCCTGAGACAGGAAGTGTTGATCGGCCTACGCACGGGTGGAGCAAGGCCATGACAGCACGCTTTCAAGGACATGACGACGCCATTATTTTGTGCTGCTCAGCGCAGACTGACAAGCCATGACGCCGGACATGCGACGCCCGAAATCAGTTAAGTCGCTTTAGTCAAACATCAGGTTGACAATCTTGAACGAAAGGGTTTCTGTGCTGACGCTTCAGCCAAAATAGGGTTTGGTATTTCGTATGCTTTGATTAGTCACCCAGTATTGAGATTGCGTAAGATTAGGTGCAGTCCGGAGCATGCAGGACATGCGCCTTTGTTGACGCATCTAGCTCGTGACCAAGGCTGACCAAACAACATCTTGAATGCACACCAGCATCATGGACGAGGTGAGCGCGTTGGACCAGTGTGCATCTGGCACAAGCTGTTGAACGTGCACACATGTACTCGGCCTCTTCACACTTTCTGCGCGCTCAGGGTGAAAGCATGGGTGAGCCGTATCTGCTGTTGCCCTGCAGATCAGAAGAGGCTCCAGAGGACCGGCGCATGTTGGGAACACCGCATATGGAGCCCCCATTGGCAGTCAGGCGCATTCGCTGGGTCACTCTGCAGCAGCTCCAGGTACGTCGTGCAAAGTCGCTACTTGTAAAAAGGTGTCGACGACTGCACTCTTCATCGCTCAAAAAGTCAAGCAGGCGCCAGTACAAACTTCTCTGCTTGTGTGCCTCTCCCGACAACTGCTGATGCAGTTTCTTAGCACTTCAAAAGCTGCGAAGTTGACTGAACTCCGCGTGCCGTAACGGGAATGTTCCGAAACCCGCCTGGCACATGCGCTAGTGCAAAAGTGCATCGATCCCACGAACATCATTACGCGAATCATCGTGCCGTTCCTTCCTGTCTTCGCCATAGTTTGCTTGTCTCGCAGCGGGCCATCAAGGGGGCTTCAACGAGTCTCCAAATGTTGTGCAAGCCAATCAGCCCTACAGCGGAGCTACCAATGGACCGACATCTGGTGAGGCACACTGCAACTTGCTGTTTTTGTACCAGCCTGCTCACTTCAAGATCTAGAGTTGCCTGACATCTGCGTCTTCTACTATCAAATTTGCATCGGCTAACGCATGCACAGCAATGCTTCAGAACTCTGCTTATCATCATTGTGCCGTCTCTGCCATGACAATGCAAGTCAATGCCACATCATCATACATCATCAAGTCAATGGCATATAATGCTACGTATACGTCAGCCAGTCAGCATTATATCATTATAAGTCTGCTTTGAAAGATAGCTCTCAGTGAGTCCTCGCTGTAGTGACATCCAGTGTAACGACAGATTCAATGCAACAACAGTGCAAGTGGGAATCAAGCTCTGCTTTCTCACGGCAGTGGTGTTTTTGAGTAGTAATAACTTTTTTGGTAACATAATGCAGTTGTCACATCAAGAAATCACTTTGTACCTTTAGGCTATGCAAGCTCAAGCCCCTACCCAGTCAGCGGTCAGCCAATCAGGGTAAATGAGCCTTACATACATGTGACCACACCCACCAACACACCCATAGCCTCAGCCCCCATCCACACCCCCCAGACAGCCCCAACCTACCACTCAAACCCTGGATCAGGGGTGGGCCACACAGGCAACACACACCTTGACAATGACTATGACAGCCCATATGCTGTGGGAGGCGCTGTCATTCACCATCATGGCAGGCATGACAAAGTCAGCAATGCTACCAAGGGGCAGCTGTTTGATGAGACGGGTGGCGTGGTCGATGACAGAACCCGCATGCAAAAGCTGGCTGACAAGTTCTCCACAGGATCAGCTGTTGGCAAGCACACAAGGTACAGTAACTTCTATTCGTGAGGAACCCAAATGTAAAACATTCTCGGTGTAAGGTCAGTGCAATTGGCAATAAAGCACTGCATCTTGACTGCAGTGGCCCTTCTGAGTAAGGGGCAAGGTTACTCAGTATAAGGACATCTCCCTTTGGAAACCAAAGAAGTCACTGTATACTTCATGACAGCATGTTGATTAAGCGTGCAACTATTGTGCAAGCTATGCTGTGTCTATTGCAGCTGACAAAGCTGTGCACAATTGAATTTTACCCAAAGCTGGAGTGCCTGCCAGCTATCCTCCACAGATGCGCATTCTTCTGACTCTGCCTAGCTGCATTGCATTTTGGCAATAGTGCATGCACTTTGCACCTGTTGTTGCTCTCACTGCATGCCCCAGTTGTATTTTGCACAGCAAAGCATTACATGTGTCTGGGGGTTGATTGTTGACAAGCGGAGTAACTGCGGCGCTCTCCTGTGCAGTGACGTGCCAGGATGGGCACCCAATGCCGGCCCAAACCATGGCTACCCAGACAGCACTGGACCTACCAGATTCACCCATGGCAACGTCGCCACAGATGCTGATCCAGTTGGCAACTCCCGCAATGACATCACAGGACCCTACAGCGGGTCTGGGTATAGCAATCAGGGGTCTGGGTATGGCAACCAGGGTGCCCACCTGAATCAAGGGGGCCTGAGGTTGGGTCACACAGGTGGACCTTACACAGATACTGGGTATGGGGGGAGCCATGGGGGGTTGAGCAGTGGGGTTGGGCCTCACAGTGGGACAGGCTATGGGCAGCAGGGTAGCACAGGTACTTATCACATCATCCTTCTTTTTCTGTTGGGTGAGAGAGCTTTTTATTACATGTGCGTTCATAGAACAGTCAGCACAGGTAAACATTGCAATTCTGCCTGCATGCGTCAAGCTGAAATCCAGAGATGACAGATGACCAGGCATATGTTACATGGGCAAGCCTGCTTGATGTAGCAGCACCTTCTGTTTGTGCAGCTCGTGTGCATTGTGTGTTGCTGCCTTCAATCAGTGGGTCGTTGTCTATCTGCTCCAGCCAGTTGCCACTTGTATGTACAACCCACATGCGACAGCATCTGTTGCTGCCCGAGACCGAGATCAGCTTGTGTGAGCCAAAGGCGCACACTTTGCCGCTAGATACATACCTCATCAGCCAGCCACAATGATTCACAGCAGCTGCCAAACATCATACAGCATGTTGATGCTCACGAAAAGGCTAAAGTATGAACAGATATGAACAGTCCTTCCCATGGCAACAAGCTGTGTACCAAATGCTTCACCCCATCACGCAGGGGAATTGCACAGCGGGGGCCCCTCGCAGCTTGGGGCTGGTGGTGAGGGCCCTCAGTACGTGACTAATGAGTTTGGGGATGTGTTGGGCACTCAGCCTCAAAAGTCTGGCCATCCCCAGGGGGGCGGCAGGGGGGTGCCCCATAGCCATATCAACCCCAGTCATACTGGCACTACCACCAGAGGCGGTATGCCTTCTGACACCTGCCCTTTTGTTGTTGCTTACATCATGCAAAGAGGTCAGTCGCACTAACATTACCACCAGAGATTATAGGCTTTCAGCCTGGCCTTATTTTTATGGCTGGCTATTGTGTCTTCAGTTGTACATGTGCAGCAATGCATATGTGTGTGCTTGCACAGCGCTCACTTGCACAGGAGTGGCCACTGTTGTGAAGAGAACAATGACACATTCGAAGCGTACTCATCTGTCAGCCCTCCTGACTGCAAGTGTGGATCATCCTTCTGAATGTTAGGTGATGTTGATCTAATCTCGCACATATATGCATCATTGTGCAGATTTTCAAGTAAGACATACACTGGCCAGAACATTGTAGAGCATTGAAGCTGCGCTTTGGCTTTCACAGCGCTAGGTAACTGATAATGCACACTGCTGCCATACTTGTCTGTGCATAGCAATGCTGATGGTGTGACGGGTTCTGCGTAAACGAGTTTCAATCGGTCATAGTTTTGTGCAACACCAGTGAGCAGCTCAGCAGACTCCAAAACTGCTGGCTTTGCCCTTTCAATGCGCTGCTTCATACCAGGTTTGTTACAATGCAGGATTGGTGGGTGGCTCAGGAGACTATGAAACCATCGGACATGAGGGCATCAAGGTCAGTAAGGCTACCAGGGGTCATCAATATGATGCAACTGGTGGCGCAATTGATGACAGAACCACTGGACAGAAGATCAAAGATGCTTTCATTCCTGGCAACAGCGTCGGCAATCATACCAAGCACCAAAGATATTAATCGCATCTCAGCAGCAGCATCTTAGGACAGTGTTGATCACAGCATTCTGAAGTCACACTCGGCACTGTACATACTAGTTGGATCTGACTGGCAGCTTCATGTAGCAGTGCTGAGCATACTCAAAAGGGTTGTACAGGAAGCTACATGGCACAATGGTGCAGCGTTTCTGCAGAACAGCAGACTGCTAGACTTGAGCTTCAGCACAATGTGTTTGGTGTATAGTATGTTGGCACTCTGTGCAAAACTTGTCCTAGGACTTTTGCAGTGACACTTGTGTATGTGTGAGCTTGGCAACACTCATCTTTGTGTTCTGCATGCGGTTGCTGTGCTGTTGTTGCTGGAGACTATGTTCTCTGAACTTGTGGCCTGTAAGCATGCCTGGCTACCAAGATATTGCTTGTGACAGTTCAGCACGTCGCTTGCCAACAAAATTGACTCTTGTTTACAGATCTCTTGCAACAAAAGAAGCAGCTGAAAGCCGAGTCGAAGGTTTGCTTGCAATGTCAAATTGCAGAGTTCAATTCAAGTCAAGTGCACGCCAAACAGCTGGCACAAATTCCGTGTGATACCGGTACATAGGGCTTCTAGTACCACCACTAGTAGTGAATTGTACACGACCTGCAGTGAGTGCTTGCTGAAGATGAACATGCAAAGCCTGTGACAAATTTGATACCTGGCCTGCTTGAGAATGCCATGTCTTGCGCCTTGTGTCGTTGCAGATTTGTTGCCTACGCCTGCTTTGCAGCTCCATTGGCAAGACAAGCTTGCCATGCTTACGCATACAAATGATTTCATTCACCCCGTTTTCAGATCGGATGTGGACGTCAGCTGCCACTTCTGTCCCAGGTGAGTGCACAGGTGAGTATGTGCTTGCCCCTGCTTTGACTCTTCATCTGTAGCAAACTTGCATTGCTCTAGACTGCCACTAAACGCCAGTGACATATCAGCCTGGACCCCTGCAAGGGTTTACGGCTTGACCGTAGCAAATAGCCACTTGGCTGTGCGTTGAAGGTGCTTGCGGGGCATATCAGTGGTCTGCAACTGGGTCGCCAGCGTATGGGTGGCATTGTCAGCCTTCCGTATATGAATATACCTTGTGTCATACACATCATGATTATGCTGCATCAGTGACCCGTTCTGATTTGCCACTAACAGGAGACAGTATACCTCAAGCTGGGCACACACTCATTATCACAGAGTCACAAGCCTCAGCAAACTCAGTCAACTTCATTTGATGAAAATATTGCCGATTTGGCTGACACAATTGAATAATCTATATAATCTTTACTTGAGGTCTTGACCAAAATGGCTATAAATCAAAAGCTGCTAGGAAGGCTGAAAGAAATGCAAGAAGATGCGATGAAGTCATGATATGTATGCAGCGTACAGTGCATGGACGAAGCATTTTTCCACAGGCTGGTCACTGTACCAGGCTGTGTGAAGGATGTACTTTGAGCCGCGCAAAGCAGCCACTCGGCTTGCTGTCCACCTGAAGCTGCTCAGAAGGTAGTACACCAGCAGAACAATGTCATATCCTATGGGAATGCACGGCAGCCATGCATTTTGCACTGATTGTAGCAATGAATCATTTTGAGTATGTGCAGCTGCCAAAATGCAATACACCCAAAAATTGCCTGCAACCCGAGCAGGGGAGGCATTGAGCAACAAGAAGGGCAGAGGTTTTGCTGTGAATGGTGGCATCAGCTGTGTGCGAAACAGCAGCAATGACAGAGAAGCTCAGCCCGCTGCAGACTTCTGCAAATGATACAAGAGTGCTGCTGAAGACTTCAGAGAAGTAGGCATAATCATGATGCCTAAGCCCCAATGGGTCCCGTAACTGGTGCCATGAAAGGTAACAGCACCCAAGCCCAAGGCCAGCGGCCAATGTCAAGAATACACTAGTCCACTGCTGCGACTGCTTGGCTTGTTGCTGTTTCAGGATTAATATTGCTTGTGATAATTCAGCACGCGCCTGTGCAAGCGCTTCGTGATGCCATGGGAGTGCTTTGGTCCCGTGTGGCAGCTTCATCCAGAAATGTCAGAAAGATGTCACATGGACACCATCGCCTGTATGGGACACAAACTAACGAAACATACACAAAGGATGTGCTAATTGCTAGCGCTGATATCAGGGTGCTTTATGCATGCGTGTTCCAACTCCTGGTGATCAGGCTGCTTTGTATCTTTATATGCATGCACTGCAAGGTATTGATGGCACTAGTCTGACGAAACAAGGGTTCATCCAGTTCGGGAATTACAGCGCGAAGATGCCTACCAACACATAGCTTACTAGCAACAGCTGCAGCCGGGTTGCCATCCATCAAGGACCATATCTAGGGCTTGTGCGATTTCGCCCTTCGCAATAGCCTCCCTGCGCACCACCATCCAAGGTCATGTCCGACAAGCGCTTGCTGCAGCGCTGATGCTCTGCTGTGCGTCTCTGTGATTGCTCTAGTCGAGTAAGGGCGCAGGATCAGTATGCAGGTTGCTTCACTGCAATCGCGGTGCTTGCACGCTCCGAACCTCTGCGGGCCGACCCGACTTACAAACAGGCCTCAGGTACGCCTTGACAGCAGCACCCGAGCGGCTCAATATGTAGCAAGACAATTGAGCTCGTGCGCGCTTGCTGTAGCCCGCCCAACGAGCAAGAGTCACGAGCAGAGCGGCCCCAGCACAGGATGTCGAAAAGGCATCGTCAAATGGCACCGCTCCCACAAATCCTATGGAGTTTGAGGAGCTGAGCGACATCATCAAGTATGCTCTGAAAGCTGCGCACGGCGCATTTGCGATGCTGTGACGGTCTCTGAACATCGTCACTGGTTCCTAGTTTTCTGCCATGTCTGCACAGCATCGATACAATCTGATTGAGCGGTTGTCAACCTCATACAGCTTAAGTGCGTGATTGACATGCATTGACAACAGCGATCTGCAAGCGACAAGTGACTGTGCCTGAATGGACTTTGACGCACTGCAAAAGCTTGCCAAATCGTGCTTTTGGATTGCAGGTCAAGGCAAAGCCAAAGTATTGGAATACTGCAGCACATCTGGCAAGTAGTGTTTGCATGCCATGTTTGTTTTCATTAAAGCATTGTACATTGCAGGATGGTCCACTCAACTGACATTGTTGAATTTGAGTTGAGAAGCAAGAAGTTCAGTCTGGCAGTGAGGAAAAAGGAGGCCTTGGCACAAGCTGAGCCTGTATACATACAGGTGGGCGCTGCACATTTGTTTTGCAAATTTGCTGAGAATGGATCTGTGAGCTGATTTCACTCGTCATAGAAGCAGGCTCGTGCACTGCACAAGCATACTCAGAGTGCATCATCAGATGCAACATGTAGCATTTGTGCATACATGCTGTGGCTACAATGACATTATCCCATCATCAACCTCAAGCTGTGAAAATGAGTGCTTTGCATGCACTGATCCTGTGCTGTGACATTGCTGCCAGCTCTGGCCTAACGGTGTGCAAGCTTTGCATGCATACAAGCTTAATAGCCCGAAGTATGATGCAGACTGAATAGCACTCAGCCTGCATTACCTTCAGACAAGAACTGTAGCACACAAACCCAGCACTTGTCACAGTGTAATCATTCAATCATCAAGAAAGCGTATCCATTCTTGATTTCACTTTCTTGATTACTTATAACACAGCTTTTCACAATGTCACTGGTTCGTTCATGCACTCAATTGATAGTTGCCGTTAATGTTATAAATTGCTGTCACAGGCTCCTCAGGGTGGCGGCCCCCCTCCCCAGCAGTACCAGCAGCCTCAAGGGGCGCCCTCGCCCCCAACCCCTCCCCCACCCCAGCAAGACAAGGCCCCCAGCAAAGGATCAGAAAATGGGTCTGCGCCCAAGGCAGAGGCTGCAATGGAGGGCTACAAGGTGCCTTTTCCTTGGCATTTGCTTCTCGGATTTTGTGTCTCATATACATTTTTCCAGTGATCAGTCTTGGCAAGAATAGAATCTGGCAAACAGAATATACAATTTTGGCAAGAAGTGCTTGGACGCCTCACTGTATGAGCCGCAATACAGCTGACACTTGTCTGAAAGCAGGCATGGGCTGCACAAGCATTGGGCCCATGATACCCAGCACAATCCAGCTGCAACAGTGTAACCTTCTTGTATCTGTCACTGCTTCAGCAGCAGCATATCTAATGTGCACCTGCATGGGTGTCTGCTCAAGCGCCAACAGCAGTGACCTGACTGCTTCAGAGACCAAGAGCCTTGAGACCTGTGCTGCTGATATCAGAGCTGAATTTGGGAGTGAACTCTCTCAGTGCAACAATGTGCTGCTTGCACAGCACCAGTCTTGTGTTCAGTGCATGCATTGTGCTCCATGAGAGAAATTCTGCGCGATGTGAATGGCAGGCAGTGTTGAATGATATTCCAAGTCAGCCCACAGCAAGCTGTTGTTATCGGGCTTTGCTGGTCTACAGATGTGTACGCATGCTGGCTTGTGCATGTTGTGAAATGTGGAAAAAGCAGATGCTACAGCGATCTTGTACAGAGCACATGCATGGCACAAGATTCAGTGGTGCTGCCACTGGCTTCCCGATAGCAAGCAGCTTTGATTCAGCCCTGTGGAGATCTGCAAAGCTACCCCCGAGAAGCGTCCAGCAAACCCGACTCCTCACCCAAACTCACACTCATCCTCAAACTCAATTGCAACTCTCAACATAGATGCACATGCAAGTACAGTACCATGAGCATACTCCGCATGAATGAAGTGTGAAGTCGCTTTGCAGATGGCGTCGCCAATGGCAGGCAGCTTCTACAGAGCTCCCGCACCCGGCGAGCCAGCCTTCTGCAAGGAAGGGGACAGGGTGTCCAAAGGCCAGACTGTGTGCATTATCGAGGCCATGAAGCTCATGAACGAAATTGAGGTGTGATTCTCCATTGCTGTCATCATGATTACTGTACGTTCTAGTAAGATTCTATGACCCAGCTAGGTGCTTTCAGAAGCATTGAACTGCTTTGTGTGTCTCTGTGAAAATGCACAGAACCAAGGGGCTCTTCACCTCACCACAATCAACTGGTTTACAGCAATAGGAAGCTGTCTGCACTGGTGCAAGACTTCACCATCGTCTCTTACGTGATCCGCGTACGATTGCACGAGAAACCACGCCCGAGCTGTGCAATAGACACAAACAAACATGCAAGACTTCACATGAAGCACTGTCACATGCATCCCAGGGTTTCGAAAGGCCAGACAGTGTGCTTTATTGAGACCAGGAAGCTCATGAACAAATTTCAGGTGATCATTTGTAGCATCATTGTTTAAAGGCTGTTCGGCTGTAGCAAGCAACATGCATTGATGCAAATTTCCATGGACTTCACATGAAGCACTGTCACATGCGTCTCAGTTCACTTTTACAGAGGATACTGCCTTATGTGTGTTGCGGCACCATGCATGCTGTGTGCAAAGGTTGTGTCTGCTGCTGACAATGTAGTGTCCGCTGACATACATCAGCTGTTGCATGATGCAAGCACAAAGCACTTATTCAAGCTAGTGCTTTGCAGTGAACATGCTTTACCCTACATATGTCTCAAGGGCTGTTTGCTCTGCATTGATCTGTGTTGTTCAATGGTTGCAGGCAGACGTGAGTGGGACAATCGTCAAGTGGCTAGTTGACAATGGAGCCTCAATCACTCCTGGACAGGTACATCCACATTCTATAGTGCTGTAATGGCAGCAAATTTGCGCTGCTGTTACTCTCAGAAGCTCCTGTCATGACGCATAAAAGCGTATGCTGTTTTTATCCTTCTTTTCTGCCATACCATGCATTGTTGCGAGCTTGAGATGCATGTGCATGCTGCGCCTGCGGTTTGTCAAGTCTCAATCAAAGCATGCGGAGGAGTGCACCGTGTTGCAGCTGCGCATGTGAGAGGTGGCTTAGCACTCCATTTTGCCATGCAGCATGTGCAATTATCTGGTGTTGTTATTTGAGACACAAAGGGCACTTGGGCATGAAGTCGGTTGTGACTCACTCACACCTCAGCTTATGCACATGCTGCACCGTTTGCACATAAAATAGGTTTTACAGATGCTGTTTTGGTTGTCTGCAGGAGCTGTTGGTCATTAAGCAGTGAGTCAAACTTCAGCATCGACACAGAGAGTGAGACATGAGCGGTGACGTTAATCAGAGCTATTGCAAGCAGTGATGGGTATGCAGCAACAATTACTGTGCTGGTGCAAAGGATACAGAGCGGCCAGAATCTCCCCTGACATGCATGATTTTGCTTCAGTGACGTGAGTGAGCATCAGCAACACATGTATAGTATGTTTGCAAGGATGTCGTGGCATTGCTAGTATATTTGAGCGTATTGTCACACCCACAACGTTTCACTGGCGCAACTGCAAGCGTGTGACGTGCGTGAGCGCATGCTGATATTGATCAGGACCCTTGCTGGAAGTCTACACTCCGGAGCTATAGCAACTGTACGAAAGCATGCAGGGAAGCCACGCGTCAGCTTACCATGCAACAGCAGCGCTAACTGCAACTGCCGTGCCACACTCAATGCAAGTCGATTAGTCATGCAAAGCAATAGTTGCAGCCTAACGTCAAGCATCGATTGATTTGTTTATTTTGTCAAGACCTGTCACACAGTCACCTGTGTCACCTGTCACACAGTCACCTGTGTCACCTGTCACACAGTCATGACTTCGGAAAGAAAGATCGAAAGCAAAACCGCACGGGCCGTGGAAGTCCCAGCTCACAAGTGCTGCTTAGGCATGTTGTATTACAGCCAGGCCATACACGATAGAGGCAAAAATCCGGTACAGCCCACTGCATGCTCGACCGGTAGGGACCATGCGCTCAAAGCTACTGCGGGTCACAAGCTGTATTCATACGCAGGTGTGTGCCGGTATCCGCAGCAAGCATCTGACCTCCTCTGACCTAGCGGAACTGCCGCCAGAAAGCATACCTGCAGGAGAATTCAAAGTACGTTTGTGAACACGTTCCCATGAGCCTACTTGGTCTAAATGAGCTCCATTTCACACAATTCGACGGGTTTTTGTTGCAGTACATGTGCCTGGGTTACAGCATGCATGTAGACCAGACAAAGCGAAAACAGCATGGCGCCCCACACCAGAGCAAAGACTCTGTAGATTTGCCATACTGTGAAGGCATTCAGGTACCAACACATTTGCCTGGTGCTGTAATCATATGCATTTACATGACAAGCAGAAATGCAATGCATTATGTTTGAATGTGTGTAGATTGTCATGGCAACAGAGACTCAGCCTAGTCCTATGCTGCACACAGAAGCAGCTCAAGAGGGTGAGCTTCTGCACAAGCCTGTGCTGGCTGGTTCTGTTGCTGTCTCTGGCTAGATACAAACAAGATTGGCAGTGTATATGCTAATTGAACAACCTTGATGATCATGTGCAGTGTCTGATGCTGCAGCTTCTTCGAGCCAGACAGCAGAGAAACGACCGCCTCTCACACCCAGAAAGACCTACAGTAAGCATTGCAAGCTCAACTGCATTACATGCATACATACATACATTAAAAGGCATGCTACTTAGGCTCAAGGGCTCTGCTATATACTTGGATGCGTTAGCTGTAGACATGGCTGAGATTCTGGGTGTTTCTGTCACAGCAGGAGGGCAGTCGGATCAAAATATTGGAGGCGTCAATCTGACAGAGCTTTCAGAAAAGTAAGTCATGCTAAAAGCTTGTGCCTCACGCTCAACTTGGCAAACCTTACCAACATCAGCAAGATCATGGTTGCACAGCAGCCAAAGATTGCTGATGGTCAGTAATCTAGGTCAGATGACTGGCTTTAAAAATGTCAAGCTCTTTGACCTTTGAGTGTGATGCATTGCATCAAGCTGTTGCCCTCTACCAACATTCAAGGTTCAAACCCTCCAGTCAACTTAGGAAGATCTGCAATGATATGATTCTCACTGATGTCCAAAGTGAAACATCAGACGTCCTTGTGATTATTCTTTTCTAAGTCTGCCTGGCTAGGCAGGGCTTGTGCTACCCATGCCCGGCAACATATGGTAGAAAGTTTGATTAGTTGTTGAGTACATCATTTGTCTTGGGCTGCTCCAGTTTGTACCTAGCTGGACCTGCCGAGCCTGTCTAGCACGCCCCTTTGAATGCATCAATGAGTTTGTCTCTGGGTGATGCAGGTTCATGAAAACGTCAGGCAAAATTGTGGACAAAATGGGCAGCAATCTAGGGCAGATTGTAGCTGCTGCAAAACAAGTAGCTGATAAAGTCGGAGAGCAAATATGGGGCAAAGGCCGGGACCAGTAAGCACTGCTGCACCTGTGTTTGATGACACAGCACTCTGTATTGACGATCTATATCTCAGTCTCGAGCTTACAAGGTTGGAGAGCAGCTATGGGGCAGAAGCTGTGATCAGTTGGCATTGTTGCACCTGAAACGGAGACGAAAAGAAAAGTCTATGCTGTCAGGCATCAAAACAGGAGCCTCCCCTGGTCTATAGCAGCATCCCGGGATTTCTGCTTTAGAGCAGCAACCAGCTGTCGCTCCTCTGTTTGATGACACACCCATCTGTACCATAAGTTTTGTGCTTGGACAAAGCAACTATTTGCTGGCAATGAAATGGACTGTGGTCAGTTGCCCTTGCTTGCATGCATGCAACATTCGCATATGACGTTTTGTCTGATCAATCATGCTGGGCGACCTGCATGGCAGCATTCCCTCCTCAAGAGACGTCTGTCATGCAGCCAGGTACATGCCCCGGCATAACGTATGATGTCTGCGCACATGAAGATCTTGAAGATGATAAGCTTATCTGCACAGCAAGCATCCTATATTCCCATTTCTGCAAGCTTTATGCTGAAAGTGGCAGATAACATAGCACTACAACACCACAAATCACATAATGATCTGCGTCCGCGCATAATTTGCCTGCATGCATGCAAGTATATGCCAGACTTTTCAATTGTATGATGCGTCTAGCGCACTGTGCCAGGTGTGTCATAGAGTAGTGCCGGTAGGAGAAAGCATTGGTGAAGTGGGCATGGATGGCTTCGAATGCAGAGCACCTTCTGCCGCAACATGTCTGCAAGCAGGTCATCACTCAAATGCAGTCCGCAGTATGCAGTGTTGCAGCATGCAGTGTTGCAACATGTAGTATTGCCTAAACAGGCAGCATCAGCTTGACATTCCCGATTGGCATCGTGAGTCAGGGATGTCTGCAGCCATGCAGTTTGCCTTGCTGTAAAAGCGCAAGCGCAAGCAGGGATGGCGGGCAGTGTGGCTTCCGCAGGCTCACATTGCCATTTGGCTCAAACGTTGCACCGGAGCAAGAATCTGAGCGGACGTCCGCCAGGTGTGATCAGTAGTCAGGCATGCTCTAAGTCTCTACTACGTTTTGCAGCAACTTATGACAGATCTGCTGTATTTGCAGCGCCGTTCGCAAGTGCCGACCGATGTCAGCATCCGCACGGTCAAAGTCGTCGAAATCACGTGGTGACGAGCTGCCAGGCAAGTGAGGAGCAACAGCATGTCAACCGAAGAGGGCTGCTAGGCGCTGGTCTTTCTCTCGCTGCTGCGTCGCAATTGCAGACTGCAGGCCCCGCAGATGCTCTTGTTGTCACCAAGGAGTGGGAGAAGGTGAATGCTTGAATCCGAGGCAAAGGTCACACATGTGCTTTTGGCAAGAGTTGTTGCTGGAGAAGCTGCTGCTGTCGCAGGTCCAACTACCGGTTGATCCTGGCGTGGTCTTGCTTGACATTGCTTTCACAGGAAGTGATCCCACTCACGGCAAGTACCCTATTCACAATCAAGCAACATGCCTGCTGCAGATCCAGCTTCTCAGCACTGCTGACATTTACCTCCTGCAACGGCAAACCTGCTGTGCAGGTTTCTTGCTGGGCACAAGACAGACCCTCCTAGAGACAAAAGATGGCGGCAAGTCCTGGGAGACGCGCAAAGTGGCAGCTGCACAAGACGAGGGATTCAATTACCGCTTCAACTCAGTTAGCTTCAATGGCGATGAAGGGTGGATTGTTGGCAGGCCTGCCATCCTGCTTCACACAACTGATGGCGGCAAAAACTGGGAGAGGGTTCCTTTGTCAGCTAAGCTACCTGGCAATCCAATTCTGGTGCACGCTTTGCCCGGCAAGGCCGGCCAGGCAGAAATGACCACAGATCAGGTCAGTTCTAAAGCTTGTGATGACTTCCTTGTTTGCCAATGCTTGTCAAGAGGATATCAGATGCATGTGGCAAGGCTGGCTACGCAGGAATGACAACATGCCAGGTTTGTCTTCACTCTGCACGCTTGGGGCACTTGTCACTCCCTCATTAATGCATATTAGACAGGCTCAGCAGGCCCAGCTAAATACGCAGTGCTGCAATCCACTGGTGTTGACACAATGCTCAACGGAACAGCGTTATTCAGCACTGGACATACATCGTAAAATGTGTGCAGGGTGCAATCAATGCCATCCACAATGCTGCTTATAGCTGGCGTCTCAGAGATTGTCGACTTAAAGGCTCAACAGAACAGTGTCATTCAGCATTGAGCATACAGAATGCCATGTGTGCAGGGTGCAATCTATGCCACAGACAATGCTGCGTACAGTTGGTCAGCTGCGGTGCAAGAAACAGTAGATGCAACACTGAACAGAACAGTGTCATCAGGCATTACAGGCGCCTCCTACTATGAAGGAACTTTCTCCACCATTCAAAGGAGTCCTGCAGGAGACTACGTTGCAGTCAGCTCACGAGGCAAGTCCTGCCACTTGTTCTGCAAGCTGAGATTGTGCCCAATTCATGTCGTTTACTGCGCATGCTAGACAGGCTCAGCAGGCCCAGCTAGGTACGTACTGGAGCAATCAACTGTCTCCAACCAGTGTGGTCCTGTGTGCACTTGCTGTTATACATGACAGTTCATTTCATTTTCAATCGCTGTAAACGTGGGCTAGGCAGGCTCAGCAGGCCCATCAAGGTAGGTACAGAAGCAATCAACTGTCTCCAACCAGTTCAATCATGACAGTTGCCTGCTCACAGGACAAGTTCTGCCACTTCTTCTCACAACTTTGTGCACAGTCGCTGCTATACTTGACAGATTGCTGCTCACAGGGCGAGTATTGCCACTTTTCTTCCCCCTATTCTTGCGCCCGGTTGCTCTAGTGTTGAACAGATCCTCAGCAATCCTGTGCCTAGATTACCCAAGTCAGCTTTCTGTTGCTGGACCCGGGCTGCCTCTATAGACGGAGGCTCCCATCATGACGCCTAATGGCGCAGACTTTTCTTTTCTTTCCTCCTGCTGAAGAGTCTACTGCGTCCACTTTCCCTGATTTGCAAATTGCCCATTTGTGTGTCTTTCAGACAGGTATACACATGCAGGAGCGGCCAGTGCTGGCAGCTCTGTAGTCATTTCATTCGAAACGCATGCTACACAGGCCCAGCAGCTAGGTAGGTAATGGAGCACTCAACTGTCTCCACTGCCCAGTGTGCATGTCATTCTACTAGCAAGCAGTATGTGTCCGTCCACTTCTGTGTAGTGACCAAAGCCTTCAATGCTGCCAGCAAAGAGCAACAAAGCTGCTCAGCAGAGCACCTATCAGCCGTGCATAATCTCACCTGCATCAATGCCTTGTTGGCCACATCTGAACCCAAGCACTCAAGCCAAGCACATGTCAGCCCAACCTCAGGCTTCTTCTCAATGGATTTTCATGCTGCAGTCAAGACTTTTGAAAGGCTCAATTTATAAGTGTAAGGGGGATCAAGCTGTGACTTCAAGCACGTTTTTCCACACAAAGCAGACCCTGAGATACAGCAACAACCGACAAGCCCGTATTTATGAGCTGCAGGCAATTTTACTTGACGTGAGTGCCTGGCAGACAATATGGCAGTTCCACAGCTTCAGGCTGCCCAATTCTGTTCAGCACATGACAGGTCGCAGAAAGCATGTCAAGACTGTTTGCTGGTGCAGGCAACTTCTACTTGACGTGGGCGCCTGGGCAGACAACATGGCAACCCCACAACAGGCCCTCTCCGCGGCGGGTGCAGAGCATGGGATGGACCCCCAACAGTGAGCTATGGCTGTCTGTACGAGGCGGCGACCTCTACATCAATGACAAGACTGGCCCAGAGTCAGAGAACTTCAACCAGACTAAGCTGGGCTCTAGAGGCTTTGGCATTCTGGATGTTGGGTGAGTGATAAACGCTGCGTGTCTGTGCAATGACAAGTGACTGTGCTGTCTGTGCATGACACTGCACCTTGGCGTGCCTTGTCAGGTAGCATCTACTGCTGTCGCAAAAACTCTGTTTGCGCAATGGCTACAATATTGCATGACAGAAATGAACTTCCTGCAGGTTCTGCTTGATCATGATGTAGATGTCCTTCCTGCAGGTTCCGTAATGAGTCAGAAGGGTATGCCTGTGGTGGAAGTGGCAGTCTGTTTAGGACTGACAATGGTGGCAAGTCCTGGAAGCGAGACAGGTCGACAGACAATGTCCCTGCAAACCTGTACGCAGTGAAGTTTTCAGACAAGGGTGTTGGCTTCATCCTAGGAAATGACGGAATCCTGTTGCGATACATTGGTTGATACTGATCTGGCTTGGGCCTGTTACCTCTCAGTACAGAACATTACGCTTATTAGCTTTTCAACACGTTCGTGGAACCTTTGCAGAGCCTGCACTGCGGCTTTTCATCAAGGACAGCTTGCAATACTCTTGTTTGCATGCATGCGTGAGAGCAATGCACTTGGTGCACCAACGCTTCCTGCCACCGCAACATGCATGCAGCAGACAAAAGAGTTGGCAGTGCAGTCATTTACATGAGTGGTTGCTATCAATAGCCCCTCTCAGTTTGCGCACGCAATCTGACGTGCGCATCGATGCTACTAAGGTCAAGACCACAGAGCTGAAGCAACAATCAGAAAGAACTTAAAGCATGCATGAAACCACTACAGAGCCTGTACAAATGAGACACAACAGCAAAGCAGCACCCAGTTTGCAGCGCTACCAGCTTAGCATAATGTACAAACAAGCTGGTAGTGATAGAACACTAGTATAGTGATACTCTAAGCCATACAAGCAATCATTGCTTGCAGAACATTTTGGTCTGCTACGAACCAAATGGACAGCATACGCTGCCAAAAACAAGATGCATGCAATAGTGGCTATGGATGTGTTGCTACACTCCTGGCAAGCTGCAGGGTATAGTTGCAGCCCTACTTGTGCTGCAGAGGGTTCCATTGTACATACTAGCATCCAGCATGAACCAAAAAAGAATGCAAACCTCTCCAGAACCTCGTCTGTCGATTTTGAGTAGGGGTCGACCCCGAAGCAAAACCTCAAAATTGCACTGGTCATCAAGTGTTCCTGGCCTGCTTTTGCCCACGAAGGCTTGCTTTACAACACCCAATAGCGCTGACTCTTTTCTTCTTTTGTTTGCTTTCCTCCTTCCTTCGGGGTTCTCTACATGAGGTGAGTCAAGGGGAATGGGGTGATGCTGGAAATGCTGGAGGTGTGGCGGATGATTGGCACCCGCCCTGGTGACTGCAGAGATTGCTGCAAGTTGATCACCTGCACAGCGAACATGCAGCCAGTGAAAAGGACTGATCTACATAAGGTGAGTCAAAGTAAATGGGATGATGCTGGCAATGCTGGAGGTACGGCGGATTATTGGCACCCGCCCTGGTGACTGCTGCAGTTTGATCACCTGCACAGCAAACATACAGCAGAGTAAATGCATTGATGTTGGCAAAGCTGAAAGTGTGGTGGATGATTGGCACCTGCCCTGAAGACCGCAGGCACTGATGAGGTTGATCACCTGCAGATGCAGCGCTGAGGCGTCACTCAATTGTGATTAGACTGTTCACAGCCACTGACTGCAAGGAATGTGCACGTGCAGCAGTGTACATGACTTGATGACACATTTCAAACGGCACTGCAACTGGTGACATGGTCATAGCTGTGAACAATATAGTCAAATCTTTGTGACCACGCAGTCTACTTCACTGCATGGCTCAAGGCGTGATGTCTGGCACAAGAGCGCGTGACACAAAAGACTCAGCTCTTGCTGCTGCCGATGAAAGTTATGCCAATGGGAATAGTTTCTTTCCGCAACAGAGCCTGTTGCCACGTTGTAAATTATGCAAAGTGCTTCACGTCACATGATGACAGACAAGACATTTGCAGAGAGCTGAACCAGCAGACAGGCAGCCCCCGCCCCCCCAACCCCACACCCCTGGTCTGCACCACTAGCTTCTGACTCATAGCCATGCAATGCAAAATTGAGTTGGGTTGTGCATAGCTACCTCCAGACTACAGCCAAGCAATGTGAAAGCATCACTTTTGGTTGTGCCACTTCAGCTGCACACAAAATGCAAGCAATGCAGGACTGACCCACTCGGTCCTAGCCAAAAGCCAAACAACGAGTGACTGCAGTCACCTTGAGCAACAGCCGGCTGAGCTCAGTGCTGCTGCTTGTGACCTGCTTCTGCATGTGTTGGTTCTTCACAATGTACAAACTCAATGCTGCTGACACCAGGGCCAAGCCTGAAGCCAAACTCCAGTGCAGCTTGTCAAGGCTGCGTAAAGGAGACTTGGGTCCAAACACTCCCAGTGTGCTGTTATACACAGTGGCTGAATGCGGCAGGGAGGCATATGCTGTTGCTGTCCAAGCCTGCCGCGCAACAGAGTTACAGGGTTAGAAATGCTATTGTGCACGACAACAGACAGGCAAGCATGGGCTGCATAAAGGAGACTTGGGCCCAAACATCCCCAGTGTGCGGTTGAACACAGTGGCTGAATGTAGCATGGAGGCATATGCTGTTGCTGTCCATGCCTACAAGGTGACAAATCATTCTGTGAACTTGTCCAGGGAGGGAGATTATTGAACTCACGCATGATTAAATTGTGCAACAAGGTATATACAGACATGAAGCAGAACTGCAATGACAATATTGTCGGTGGTCAAAATGAGCATTCACTATGACAAGCTGGGTTTTGGCATGGTCAAGGATCATTGTGAAAACTTCTTGAACACGGCTACACGCAATTTGGCTTACTGACTACGTCCAGTGTGCACAAGAGCAGGATGCCACCAGGCTACCTCATAGCCAAGCAATACAAAGACCAATTCCAATTCAAGACGCTCAAGACAAGCCTGCCTGGCCACATATACCTAGCAGTATATGCTGGAACATGTAATTATACTTATTATGATTATAATTCTGCTGCAAATGCAAACAACCTGTGTTTTGCATCCCCAATGCCGTCATCAACATTCTGCAAGGTGATCATGGTCTCAACAGACAATAAGCACCTGAATGAAGGTACAGGGGCAAAGGGACCTGAAGTGAGTCACACATTGTGGGCCACTCGCTTTCAGCATGATCGGGATAAAATCTTTGATGTCAACAACTAGCAAGCAGATTAGGGACAAGGTCAATGTGGAGAGCTCCAGTAGCAAGGAGGTGTCCTGTATGGCAGTGCAGTGTCTACCTGAATGGTGGACAGCAGCTGGCCCAGGCGGTACTGCAGGCTGGCCACCAAGCCATTGGGCTTGTAGTACTCACCACCTTCGGCCTCCTGATCATCACATTCAATCTGCAAACAGCATTGAAGCCATTGCATCATTATCACCATGTTCCAGGTCGACATGGTGATGATGACAATGATACTGCTGACAAGAGCGAGATCGCAGTAGATACATGAAGGCGCCAAGTACACAACTCGGGTCCATGTTTGAGTGGTGCATACAAGCTTTGACAGCTGCGTTCACATGGGATGCAATTCTTCTGTTTATGCAGACACACCAAAACATCAATCAACTAAAAGAGGCAAACTGATGACGTGCTTGCTGAAGGTGAAAGGAGGGCAGGTCTGGTGTCTTTTTCCAGTAGACACTCATATCATCACCTGGATTACTGCCTGTGCATTATCACTCGTGACCAACAGCGGCAGCGCAACAGACAGCACAGACAGCTTCACTACAATCTCAGCTGCAGACACCCTCAGATCCAACTCACCAGCTGAGGCGTACATTTGCTCGCGATTTACGTCGCAGGGCACAAACAAGGTGAAAGGAGGGCAAGGTTGTACCTTGTTGCAATCATCATCATCATCAGCAGCAGCATCAGTCTCCAGTGCTGCATCACAGTCTTCTTCCTTGCTCTCAGCAATCTCCTCAGAAAGCTGCTTTGCCATGTGTGCAAGGTCACTAGCCTGCTGTGACAGCTCATTCACAGACATTGCCTCTGCTGAGCTGTCATCCATGTGGACATCTTCTGACTCATCTTTGGTCAGCTTCTCCCCAGCTTGCTCCTCTGACATGGCGTCTTCAAGGTTGATGAATGAGCCGTCAGACATGAATGACAGCTCGCCGGTTGAGTCATACACTGGAAACGGCAATGAGTTGACAGCTGGCGCACTGTCCACCTCAGCTTGTTCTGCTGACTCATCAGCCGCGTCTGTGCCTGTGTCTGTGACTGATGACTGCTCGCTGTATGTTGGCGATGCGGCATCGACAGTGTCATCTTGCATGGACATGTGTGTTGAGGTTGGCAGATCTGCATCCATCAGCTCCTCAAGAACCTCATCATCAGACGCTTCTGCCTGCAGCATTTCCCCTTCAGCATCAACAGCCTCGAACTCTTCTTCTGGGATGCTTGCGCCCTTGACGCTGTCCTGTTCAAAGCGTTTTGCCTGAAGTCTTTCCCCTTGACCATCAACACCCTCAAAGGCATCTTCTCTGATGCTTGTATCCTTGACGCTGTCCTGTTCAAAGGGATCTGCCTGAAGATTTTCCCCTTGAGCATCAACACTCTCAGACAGTCTGCTGTCTGAATTGCTTGTTCTGCTGGCGCTGTCCTTTCCAGAGGGGTTTGCCCGTGAGTCACTGCTCTGAGGCAGCATGGTCTCCTGTGCCTTGCGCAGCTGTTCTTGGTACTGCTGACGTGCAGAGTCAGACAGACTCCCCCCAGGGGTCAGGGGGGTTTTGGGGGGGGGCCCTGCTTGATGCTGAGCTGTCAGGTGAACAGTCACATCTGAGCTGCCTTGAGGTAACAGCCTGACATGCAGTGTAGGCAGATCTGCATGTGTGTCTTCCTCAGTCTTTGGGCTGTTTGCTGGAGTGTCGTCCAACAATAATGACCTGCAAGTGAACAGTCACAATTCAGCTTCCTTGCTGCAGCAGCCTGACATGTAATATACGCAGATCTGCATGTACGTCTTCCTCACTGTTTGGTTTGTTGACTGGGTGCCATCCAACAGCAATGACCTGCAAGTCAATAGTCACAATTGAGCTATTGTGAAGCAGCAGCCTAAGATGTAGGCAGATGTGCATGACTGTTTCCCTCAATGTCTGAACTGTTTGCTGCAGCATCACTCAACAGCGATGACCTGCAAGTCAACAGTCACAATTGAGCTATTGTGAAGCAGCAGCCTAGGCAGTGTAGGCAGATCTGCATGATTGTTTTCCTGGATGTCTGGGCTAAACGGCTGGAACGTCACACAACACAATTACCTGCAAGTCATCAAAATGGTCAGTAATTAGATGTGCAGTAGGCTGCAGTTGTGATGCTGCAACACCAGAGATGTCAAGATTGCCTCACAACCACAATTTGCACTTTACAGTTGAGTTGCAGAGGTATCATGCTGATGATGCATGGTACTGTGATTAGGGGCACACTTTGCAACATGTTTGAAGGGTTGAACCAAGCCAGGCTTGTGAGGAGACTCAGGGTGAGGCATTCCTGGTACCTACCTTGCGTTTGCGCGGGCACAGGTGTCGATCAATCAAACCAATGTGGCTTGTGAGGAGACTCAGCAACGTGCTTGACAGTGACTATAGTTGCTGCAACAGGGCGCATATGCTCAGCCTGACCCAAGACAGGTTGATGAGTAGTCTCAGCAAGGTTTTTGGCAGTCTACTATACACTTGCTCAAACGTGTATGCTGTGTGAAAACAGAGTGCATGTGGTGAGGCTCAAGACAGCTTACTTGGCGCTGCTGCCACAATCAGACTGCTCAGACTGGTCTGGCACTACCTCCCATTCATCAGAGGTAGGACTGCCAGGCGGGTCTTGCTCTCCTTCCCTCATGCTGTCAGTAAAGTCATCCTGGGCAGCCTGAAGGACAGGCTCTTGAGTGACAGGTTTGAGAGCAGGGCTCAACTGTGATAAACCAGACCTGAGCTTACCATGATGACAGCGGGGCTTGTGTCTGAGTCGGAGTCTTTCAAGCTCATTGTGACCTGAAGGCAGACTATAGCTAGGTGAGCTGTTGCTTACAGTCGCTGCTCACGGTGCAAGGGTCGTTGGGAAGCGCAACACAGCGCAATGAGAGCAGCAAGCCAGTCTCAGCATGCATGATAGACACACGGGACATGGGAAAGGTCGTTAAATCACGGAAGCTGTTGCAGCATGTTCCTCGCGTGACTAGATCACTTCCGATATAGCACGCTGCCGGCAATAGCGAAGCAAAATGGACATGTGAAGCGGGCACGGAATGCATGCCCTCTGTCTAGAAGGCTTTGACGAAGCTCGCGAGCGTCGCAGGTTGGCACTCACCGCTGGAAGCTCCGATCCACTCCAGAAACTGAAGTTCTCGTCAACCGCTTCCTTCCCGCAGACAAGGCGCTGCCGGTGCGGGGAGGCCTTCGCAAGCACAGCGCCAGCTGCCTGCGTCAAATTTTCGGGCTTCGAGGCTCTCGACAGACTGCAACACGCGCCAAACGCTGGTTGAGACAGGCCTGAGTCGGATAGCAAAGAGAAGCATGTGGCAGTGGTCACCTGACATCATCACCACGTCACGTGCATCATGCCTGAGTACATTGCGCCAGTACTAAACGCCTATCCCCAAGTAGGGATTATCAGATTTTCGTTCCGAAAGCAACAATCGCTATGCATGCATGGTCGCGTGTCAAGATCTTACAGCTTTCGTGGCCGAAGATTGGGGCACGCATGATCATGATAGCATTGTAGATGCTGCTGGGTCTATTTCAATGGCTTTTGATTCCAATGCCAACAATTGAGGTTGCTTTCCGGTTATTTCTTTACAACACAAACTTTTTTTGCTGTTTTGTTTTGCCGAAGATTGGGGCACGCATGATCTCTCTCTCTCTCTCTCGTGCGAGCCACGAGCTTTGAACATATTCTCAAGGTGCAGAAAGCTCATCTTGAGGCAACTGGCTAATTGTGCTCATTCTGACCAGCAGCCTAAAGCTTGCTGTTTGCACCGACACAATGTGCTTGCAACCAAACTTTCGATTCACGGGTACACCAGCCTGAGGTCTTAGTTGAGCACACACATGCACCTGTATGTCATAGAACAGGCTTGGAAAATATACGTTGCATGTTCACACTGTCAGCTCCTGAAGATCCAGCCATTTGGCACTGTACATTTGCCTAAAACGTTCAGCAGACTCCGCATTGTTTGACACATTCAAGTGACTCAGGTGAGGCCAGGCGCCCTTGAGCAAACACTTGAAAGCCTTGCTGAATAAACTATTGAATGACAGGTCTAGCCTTTCTAGCACACGAGCATCAAGCCTAACTAAACCCTTGACACCAGCAAACTTCACATGATTCTTCGACAAGTCAAGCCACCGTAACAGCGGCCACTGAGCATGACTCAACGTCTGCACAGCAGTGTCGCCCAAGGCATTGCGTGATGAATCCAAGTGTGTGAGCTGGGGCCAGTCACCCTTAACCAGTGTGTGCAGTGCATTGTGATGCCCTAGGCAGCAATGACGCAGAGTAAGGCTCTGAAGTAAAGGCCAATCAGCAGTGATGAAGGCTAGCGGCGTTTGGTGATCCGTGATGGCGTTGCTTGAGAACTGCAAACTGGTCAAGTTTGGCATCCTGGCCTCGGCAAGCACGTATGATACAGGGGCAGCTCCATAGCGCCTGATGGACTTGTAAAAAAAGTTACCAGAAAGATGCAAAGTTTGCAAGTGCGGCCAATCTGCAGCTACAAATCTGTTCAGAAACTCGCTACCAAGGTCACAGCTGTTCAGCTGCAGTGAAACCAGCTGTTTCCAGCCTGATTTTGTGAGTGTCAACCTATCACTGCCTAAATCCAATCTGCCAGCAATGACTTCCCGCAGCTGTGGCCACTGCCCATGCAAAAGTGCAGCAAGAGCAATTCCACCGATGAACGTCTTCTCAACATTGATGCTGAGCAGCTTTGGCCACTGCCCTTGGACCAAATGCTTGATGGCTGCAACACCTTCATGCATGTCACGCTCCTCCCTTTCTGCCTGCAGCTCTGCAATCTCTAAATCCAGTTCATCGTCATCAGACCCAACAATTCGAAGGGTTGCAAGGTTAGTGGAAAAAGTGCTGTTGTCATCGGACCCCGGCCAGTCGTCTGAAATTGTGCAGTCATCAAAGGCACTGGACACCTCTGACTCGGTCTCGGTCCAGTCCTCAAAATCATTGCTCTGGTGGCTGCTTGTATACAAGGAGCTTTCGCCAAAAGCTGAATCATCAGCTTTGGAACAGTGCGAGCTGCTTGTTTCTGACAGGCTCTCCCTATGGACTGACCTCTTGAGCGGTGCTGAGCGGAGGTCGTTGAATGACAGGTTCAAGGAGGTGAGCTGTGGCCACTCTGCTGAAACTAGGTGGGAAATGGCTTTGGGAGTGAGTCTGCTGTTGTGGCTCAAATTCAAATCTTGGAGGGAAGGAAGGTGCCCTTCAACAAGGCACAGCATCATGCTGGTATCCATGCAAACATTCCTGAGGTTGAGGTATTGAATAGCTTGCCACCTGCCCCCGATCAGGCGCTGAAAGTTTGAAAGCTCCAGATGGCTCCTTGCTAGGCTGAGGCTACGCAAAACAGGCCATCTGGTGCGCCCAAGCTCTGCAGCTGCCTTCGGGTCTAGCTTCGACACCTTTACGCTGAGCTTCTGAAGCTGTGGCCACTTCGCATCTAGCAACAGCTTGACCTCAGACCGTGTGAGGCAGTCGTGCTCAACATGAACGCCTGTGAGGACGGTGTGCAGGTGCTGCCTAATCTCCTTGCAGCTGGACAGGAGCGCCGCCAGAGAAGCGGTGTCGATGGCTTGCAGAAGAGCAGGGACTTGCTCAAGAACAGCCGCGAGACTGCAGTGTTGAACGACTTCTGAGGCATTTGCTGACGACATCTGATACCTACGAAGGAGGACAGGGTCAAATTGTTGAGCTCATTGCGGCGCAACGTCGGAACGATGTCCTTAGGTGACCCTACATGTCAGGACGACGCCGACCACACCGTCCTTGTACGCCTGGTTGTTATGGCTGACCCATCCTGCTGCTGCAGCTGCTAAAGAGGTTGGGCAAGTCCATAGATGTCAAACTCGGCCAAGTAGACAACGCAGGGTGCTCAAGTTCGTGAATGGCATGGCATATGCCAATGAGGTGTCACGACATGAGCTGAATGGCGGCACCTATGGTCATGTTGAAGCTAAGGGTGAAGCTGATTTTGCTCGAAGCTGGTGCTCCGAAACATGAATTGCCCAGACTTGAAGCGCTTCGAGAAATCTTCGAGCTTGTGTACAAGGCAAGCATATTGCGGTAGGACGTTAATCAGTCGCTCATAGGAAGCTTGGCTGCATATTCAGAAGCTGTGCGCATCCTGGAATATCTGACGTGCAAGGTGCTGGCATGACAAGTGTACCTCAACTTGTTGATTTTCTCCTGTCTGGCGGAAGCTCTTCTCTGTCGTGAACATTTGCTCTTGAACTTTCAGCAGTGTTGCTGCACTTCGTACCACCTCCCTCGCAGTAGCTTTCGCGATATCGCTGTTTTGGTTGGGGTACTGTAATTTGGCTGCAATGTGTGCTTGCATGCATGTTGGATTTGCACTTTGAGTTCCTGCTGGCCCAACAGTCTGACTTTGCAGTGCATTGACACAGATAGTGTTTCAGGTGTTGCAGGCTCAAAGGCCTACATCAATGAGGCAGTAGCTTGACAAGCAAGATCAGCCAGGCAGGATCAGCACAGAAAATGGCAGATGTGGTCACCACACACATCACAAGGACCAAAGTAACAGCAGATGGAGGGTCTGTGTTTGGTACTGCTTGCCTCAACTTTGCATATTGCCTGCATGCTTCAAAGTGATCATGTCATCATGCCAAGCATGCACGTGGGAAATGTGTAACTTTTGAAGATTGCATTGCCCTGCGTGCAAATGCCAAATATCGAGCACTGTGTGCACAGCTTGCAGACACTCAGCCAACCTTGACATATCACTAGTTTGCAACTCACTTTGGCTGGCTTGCACATTGGGTCCTGCATGAGCATGTCAGAACAGCCAGTGTAGCGCCACATGCAAGCAGCAAGCAAATTGGGTGTCTGAAAGTTTTGACCAGCGTCACTTGATGCGACGTTGACTGCATGCAGAGCAACTTGAGGTTCCCTTGGACAACAAGAACTGGATTGGATCTCTTTCTAGAGGCACAGAAGTGCATGAAATTGTGTTTCGTGAGACAGATGGCGCTTACGATCTGGATTGGCACACAGCGCCATGTCGGCAGTTCATCATCATGACTAATGGTGTGTCCACATGTGTCACAAGGTGCATGCGTGCTTCTTATGCACATGCTCTGTGACCCAAGTGGCGATCAACCTCTGCAGCAGATTTCGCGTTTTCCCTGCTTATTTTATTGAGGTTGTAGCTGCTCATGACTGGGACTGCAAAGCCTGTGTGAGATGCTCACTGTCAAGGCATAACTGGGGAATTATGCTGTTTGAAGCATGAAGGTGGTTGCAGGCGGCGTTGATGTCACAACCACAGATGGTGTGACAAAACGCTTTGCAGATGGTGATGTCTTGCTGGTGGAGGACACTACAGGTCAATCTGCTTTGACTTTGGCAACATTGTTGCTGCTCACAGTCTTAGCTATAGCTATGGATGCGGCTGTTGCTGCTGCTGACGTCAACTTTGCTGTCGCTATTTGTGCTAATGGTGCCTTGCAAACTTCTCACTTGTGTCAAGCTCTGCTCTTAGCACTTCATCAGGATCTGTAGCCCGCTTGCCAGCTAATGTTGCCAGCAACACCTGAGCAAATTCAAGCCAAAGATTGATCACTACAGGATTAGCAGACTCTGACTTCACTACAGGCAAGGGGCACAGGTCCAAAGCAGTTGACAACAAGCCCAGAAAAAGCATTCTGGTTAAGCTCAGGTGTGCTAGCAGATGTCTTGCTGTATTTCACTTTCGTTGATTGCTTCTGCTGAGCAGCTGCAATTAGCTTTTGCACATTGCTTACACATAACTCTCAGCTTGCTGACTTCAAATCTGCCGTTGGCCACTTGCCGCACTGTACTCTGCTGTCTGAGGGCACTTCTGTAAGAGCGGTCAATGCGTCTAATGCGACAGCACGAGCTGCTTGCTGCAAAGTCATCTGCATGACTGTGCATCCAGGCCAAGGTGACTAGCTGTGTTAGTGATGCAGGGATGATGCGCCTGCATTCATGCCTCAGTAGCACCACACAAGGATAAGCTGATTGCAGTCAATAGGGTCTACAATCGCTGCCAGTGAGCAGTTCCGCACCCGGGGATCACCCTCAAATCGGGCCAGAGGGGGGCGGCTTCATCATGTGCTCAGCTCAACGAAACATCAGGCTTTGATATAGCACCGCTCACTTACTAAGTATATAAGTTATGCTTGTAGGATATAGACTAGGCAACAACAGCAGCAGCTGTTATATGGAGCAAGATACGCCATGTTACATGTAATCAATCAAAGAGACTCATTGACGGCTATCACAGATGCTTGAAGGAATCATAGCAGGAAAAGCAAGCTAAGAGCTGATGGCAGCGGTGCTTCAACGAACACGGGCATCAGATCTGCTGTTGACTTTACGGTAGTTGTTTGATATACAGCTCAGGACGCCACAGAAATTATGCTTGCATTGCTACCCAACTGGCACAGCATGCCTGTAGACTAGCTGTATAGCTATGCAATAGCTTCTAATATTCCGACCTTTTCAACATCAGATCTTGGAAACTCGGGATCTACAAGCTTGCATGAGACATTTACTGCTGAACGCAAAAAACGAAGCAGAGGCATTCCAGCAATGCGTCACCCCCGTATGGGTTGTGAGTCAGACGGCTGAAAACTTCTACAGAGTTGCATGAGGGATGTGTCGCTAGTGCCAGCACTGAAGCACAGGCAATCCTGCGTTGCATCAGCCTCTAGCGGTTTGTGAGTCAAATGGCTGAAACTTTCCAACATTGCCGCCAAGACTGCTGCCAGAAGGCATCTTATCTGCATTCCTGCCAGCACAAGTGGTCCAGATGAAGTTAGCTGCAATCGCTAGGACGATGCCAGCTGCAAAGCCCAGCAAGAAGAAGAGAGCATATGGCCCTCTTTGAGCATGTGTGAAGCCTTTCGTGGATGATGATGCAGCTCCGAGGCAGTCCGTAGCATCAGGGTCTATGCTCACTCCGTCAAGTGAGCTTGCTAGCAGTTGTTCATGGCCTGATGCTGCTAGAGCCGACAAATCTGCTGTGGTGCAGTTGCAGTTTGTACCCTGCAAACATAAATGAAAGTGTTAGCTTGTACGGCATATGCATCAGCTTAGGTGTCACAAATATTCTCATGCCCAAGTGACCTTCCAAGTCTCAAAGACAACCGAACTTTAGATTGGCAACACGAACTTGTCTTCTGCAGTAGCAGTGTTTGTTGAAAACATCAGTGCCAAGGAATGCAGGCTGTTCGATGAAATCTTAGTGGCAGTGCTTGCTGTTCCAAGCTGCATACTGGAATGTACATTGAATTGAGAAAATTGATGGGGATTTTACCCCAACACATCCAATCAGACTTGCCGGCTGGCCAAAGGATGTAAAATCGCCTTCTCTTTGCCTTCTTCTGCATGATGGTGTAAATACACTATAGGCAGACATAAGAATGGCTTGCATGTGTTACCTTGGGCGCAAGTGCACAGGGGTCAAAGACTGCTGCAGCCTGTGAGTCCGCCCTGAAGTTGATGTACTCGTAATAATGCGTGATGTTAGTGTTGTTCCGGGTGCCTTGCAGCCGAATTTCTTTGAGCAAGCGATGGTAGTCTTCCCTTGCTGTCAACCACTGCATCATCACCCAAACATCAGCTGAGAGAGAGAGACATATGAGAACAGACTTGCAGCAGGCCTGGGGTTCACTTGATCATGTTGAGTGACGCAGATTACTTGCAATGTAGGCCTCAGCAAACGTCAGCAGGATCTGGTCGGTGCAGAAATGCATGACGCAAAGTGCAAATGACTAACAGATTGAACAAAGCAGTTTTGGGTCTCATTGGCATTTCAGAGTGCTGACAATGATACCTTGTGCTCATCACTCAACACAAGGAAAATGGTTGAAATGATCAGAACGAGGCAGTCAGGACAGGGCAGACAGGATGTGAGCTGCTGCAGGGTGCAGCAGCGAGCGAGATCAACAGCTTGAGGTTGTCAACACAGCAAAGCCTGACAATAACAATAGAGTCAAGCACAGTCCTCACCAAGCACGCTCCAGCAAATGCTGTTTGCAAAATGCCAGAAAGCAGCTCATCGCAATGTTGCGCAGAATACCTATCATTACGCACCATATGTGCAACTTTGTGTATGGTCCGCTCTACATGCTGTTGTGCAGTCTGGAGCAACATCAAAAATGCATGCAGCATGCAAACCCTTTGTCTTTTAGAAGCCAGGGTTTTGAAAAGCCCTTAGGGGGAAAATTAATTTGTTTGGGGTATTCATACGATTGTGGACTTTGGGAGGTCAAGGCTTTTTTGCCCTTTCTATGGTGAGAAAACCGATGGTATTAAATGCAGGGAGCAGGAGACAGAGAAGGCAGCTACCTGGCTAACAGGGAAGAAGAAGGAGATGTTGTAGGCTGGGGCGCTGATGTTGGCAGTGTTGTTGGAGTACTGCATCCACTGCTCACACTCAATTCCCCTGCACAGGGTTTCACACAGTTGGCTTTGCAAATTTGCTATAGCCTTGACACATACACGCATAGCTGCATCATGGTTGTATCATCACATGTACAGAAGGCTGCATGATTGCGATGGTGGGTTGCATTTGGGTCAAGAGGGTGTCAGACATAGTGTGAAGGCTGAACTTGTTCTTGCTTGCAGGCATGCATTTGAGGTCAGTTCGATGCTGTTGATATTTACAGGCTGGACAAGTGTGACGTAGGTCCATTGCAGCATGCCATGTGATGGAAGTTGCAAGGCTACCTGATTGATTGGTGTCCTGGCACAAATACCGTGTCATATCTGTTGGCGTTGAAACGCAAGAACTGGGCTGTGTCTAGCAGCAGATTGGAGTCATCTGCAGTGGACATGTTTGCAAAGAAGCTCGGAATTTGCCTGCACATTGCACAAAAGCAACACCGCAGTAAGTTTCACCAGAGTGCATGTTCAGAAAAGCAAATACAGTTGTTCACACCAGATTGAAAGTACAGGCAGTCATTCTGAGCAAGGCCCTCCGTCTGCTTGGGTTCCATTTCATAGCAATAAAGGCTGTGCTCCATTACAGCAACCATGACAGAGGCAGGCATTGGGGGTGTGCACTGTGACCACTATAGATGCGCATTGACAGCAGTCTTTCATGCTGAAATGAGTGCCGCCAAGTAATGAAGCACATGTGATGCAATTGCAAAGCAACAAGCAGGACTTGTGTACAAGGACTTGTCTGCCTTGCATGTTCATGTGCGCTGATCCCAGACAGCTGCTGACAGCTTTGCATAAAGGCAGTTCATTGCACCCTGAAGTGCTTACTTGCTCATTCCCAAAGCCTGGCTAGCAAGCATTGATAGTGAATGAGAGAAACGATGAAAGATTGAAGGGAAGCCCCGAATGTTGTGCTGTCATATAGACAATGTGCTGCGAGCAATAGCATACCTAGCAGAGCAGTAGCCATGTGGATAGGTCGAGTTGGCCTCTGTCAGCACTGTCACCGTATTTGACGCAAAGTCCTACAGTATGACAAGCCTTGGTGATGCAAAGATGTGACGTTCAGCACTTTTCCAGCAGGTCTCAATCAGGCGTTGGTTGCCAGGGGCTTCCTGCTGAGAGCGGCAGAGTTGCAAGCTGCCAAACATGCTGTAGCGAACTATGATGCAAGGTTGGCTGCCAAATACCCTCACACACAGAGGACCCTGGTTGCAAAATGCTGTCTTCTTCAGTAGCTGTGACACACAAGGGGCAAATGCGTGTGACTCAATCGCATGTCATCAAAACAGCAAGCTTGAGCCAAGCAACATGTCCAATGATCATACAAGATTCCAGAAATGACACCATAAACAGTAAACAACATTGAAATTTGCAACGACAGCAAAGGCAGCATGAACAACAACAGCAGCAACAATATCAGCATTGACAGTGCAGCAGGTGTGTAGAACTCAATTGCTGAAGCTGAAGCTCTGTTGAGTACAAAAAGCAACAGAAAGCCAAGACGCTAGCCAAAAGCCGGTCCACACCCATAATCATTGCAAATTTTACCTGAATGAGTACTCTGTCTGTGCCATTGGAGTGCACATCCAGCCTGACCTTGTTCAGGGGCTGACTGTAGTACTGAGTCATTGTGAAGGAGTAGCCCTTGTTCACAATGTTGCTTTCAATGGTGGCGCTCCATTCACTGCATACAAACATCATCAGAGTCAGCATTGAACAACACTTGGGAGGTAAATGCAAGATACAGCAGTGCATGAGCAACGGCGACATGCAAGTGCAAGATTTGAATATTTTAAAGACGCCAAACAATTCTGAGATGGGTCACATAGCATGCTGCATGAGAAACAAGCATATGCAGGCAGGGCAGGAGCAAGGCAGGGCCTGGCAGAGCGGGCCCAGGGCTATGAGGCACTTACGTGGGGAAGTCTGGAATGGGTGGCACCATAGGCGTACATGCAATGGCAGCACCATTCTGGTTGAGGATGACCATGGACTGGGTGCTGTCATAGTCTATCAAGTATGGAAGCGTCGTGCTGTTTTGCTGCATGCCACGACATAACGTCATAGTGAATCACTGTACTCTTGGTGATCATTCCAGTGAATGACCCTCACAAATGTATTGTACCAAGGGAGAACAGCATCATACTGTTTGGCTACATGCCATCCACAACAGGAAGTATGTGCTCTCGCTTCAGAGATGCTTTGCAGTGCATGCAGACAGGACAATAGCAAGCTGAGCTGACGATAAGTTAAGGACTGGGTTCCGTCAAAGCCCCAGACTGCTGTCAACTAAGTTGGTGTTGTGCTGGATCGGGGCCAAAACTTGCATGCCGCTGCATGCATCTGACCATGAGCAGAATTGTGAGCAGGATAGGCGCCATTGTAACTGAGAGCAATGGCGTATTCAGACACAACTACGTGTGCATCATTAGGGCTGCAGAGAGCATGCTGAACATTTTAGGGCTTACCGCAAAGCCATTGCTGATCAATAGGGAAAAGTTGGCATCAGTGGATGCATTGGTCTGATAGTACAGGGAGTTGTTGTCAAAAGTCTGGGCAGCAATGCACGCCTGCAACAGATTGCGTTCTTGATGAGCACATGACGTCATTAGTCCATTGACTAAGCAGCTTCCAAGCAGAGGCATGCATGCTTGTGCTTTCACCCTGACTGTAAAACTGCAGTCATGCTCCATGCTGCCCTTAAAAACATGTGAAATGTCCCTAGGCACAGCAGATTCATGCGTTTGGGTCCAAGCTGCTTTCAAGCCCAGACATGCAATACCACGCTTTGAGGATCCTCCCTCAGCACAACTCGCTATGCAATATCAGATACAGTAAATTCTCCTTGTAAGGACACTCAATCCAAGGAGATCTTGATGTAAGGACAACGCAATTGGGGAGCAACCACTGTATTCTGACTGCAATGGCACCTCTTAGTACGGACAATTTGGTGTGAGGACAGTTTCCTTGATAATCAAAGCAGTTGCTACAAAGAGAAGTCACTGTACATGATTCTTGCTCAGCAACATAAAGTTGCTTGGGCACATGCATGAAAGCGGATGTGACATGTTTTTGGCATACTGATACCGCTCCGCTCGGCAGTAACTCAGCTTACCCTGTCATGTAATTGAGCTGTGTATGTGGTCACTGAAAGCATGGCCTGATTGCTTGCGCCCATCGTTGTCTGTAAGGTGACGCTGACATTCACCCGTGTTTGCCCAGCTTCCCTGTATGCATGCAACTGCATCAGATCTGCATGTGTGCTAGGCACAGCATTTATCTTAGACTTGGTCTGTGTCTCGGCATACGCATTGCAGAGAAGGCTTGCACAGCAAAGCATCACACTGTGCAGCCCTAGCAGCCAGCTTTGATGAGGACAAACCCATGCACAGCTGAAAGAGCGTCTGTGGTTCAAAATGTCAAACAATTGGTCACGGGAGCTGATGCGGGCACTCACCAAGTCTGTCTGTTGTCAATCAGGAAGTTGTCTGAAAAGGTAGGACCTGTGTCCATCTCGATGGTGGCAGTTATGTTTGTGACTTGAAGTGCAGTGTTGGTTGCAAGGGACACGACATTGTTGAAATTTGCGGACACCTGCACCGCACACTTGTTTCCCTAGCTGACGTGAATTTCATTCTGCAAAAGGGCGTGTATATGCCGACTACCGCTCACCTCTTGAAAGACTGACACATCCTCAGCGAGATCACCGAAAGGTGAATCCTCGTCTGTGTCAGTAATTTGCTGCAATTGTCTGCCGAAAGGGCACCTGTTCAGACTTTCTATGTCGGCAGAGCCTACTTGAATGCAAAAGAACATGATCGCTGCAAAGCAGACAAGCGGTTCGCCCCTCATGATGCTTGAGGTTCAAGACCGTATGACTGTATCGGAGAGGACCTCGGAGACTCCAAACTGCCACGCGAAAATACCGCTGGCCTTGCTTCTGACAGCGCTCGATATACAACACCTTGGCTCACTTTTGCTCTTTCGGAAACAGAGTGATCGCAACACACTTCAGCACTGGGAATCATTTGACCTAATGTCACATGGCCTTAGAGTTACTAAACTGTGATGTTCACTTGGTGATCTGGAAGCAGACTCCAACAATTGATGTTGCTGAACTGACGCTTCACACCCAGTCCACGGTGGTTGCAGCCGCAATCTGTAGCTTGCTTGATTCTGTAATTCCCTAAGCAGGCCCTGAGAACGTCAAATCAGCTGAGACGCTCATGCAGGCACTCAATCGACGACACAGCATGAGTTGGGTAAAAGTTTTTGTGCTCACATACATAAAGGTACTGTGGTCACTGCTGACATGGTCAAGTTCCTAAGCCCCAGCTCAACACATCAGCAACGCCGCATGATCAGTACAGCGTCTGCTCTGCAGCTGCAGAGTCATGAAGCACAGCATAGCTGCACAGCTTCATGTTTGCAGTGTCAACAACTGTGTGTTCTTAATCACTCAACTGCGAGTGTCAGCCCATGCAGCATACTCCTGTACTTACAAGTGCCCAAACTTCATGTTGCAATCCATTCACTGACAATCAAGTTTAGTAAGCAAAACTTCACAGCAGGTCATGTGCCATGGGAACATCACAAATCAGATGATTTTCTGATGAAGCTTGACCTGTCATGCACAGTGACTGTAAGATTGAACCCGGTACATGCCATTAAACATGCCGCATCAGACCTTGCCGTAACTACGATGAAATGCATACCAGCAATGCATGACATAGTAGATACTTGCACAGCTTGAACCCCTGCTGGGCAGCCATGCAGACATTGATGCAGCCTTTACTGCTCTTGTCACATGCATGACAGAAGCTGCCCAACATGCCACGCCAATTCTGCACTTACACACCAGCATATATTCCCCAAATCCTGTTGATTGATGCAGACTGCAAAGCTGCCAAAAAATTAAAGTCTGTCATACCATGCAGCTCTGCATCTGATCAAGAGAAAGACAATGCTCTACACGCTCAAAGATATCACACTGTGACTCATCCGGCCAAGAACCAATGCCAGGGGCAACGTGATTCTCAGATGCTAGAAATTGCAAAAACAGATGGGCAAGCTTGCGGTTTAGAACGTCAAAAGCATGGCACATGCTCGATATCTTAGCTGCTCAGTTTGGAGCTTTCATAACCCGTATGGGCACCCAGCTTGCTCATTTCATGAGCACGCAGACTTACTCAGCACCTCTGCAGCTGCTCTTTGGCAAGACAATTTTGTACCTGTGCCTCTTGTGGTCGAGCTGCTGACATTTGTTGACAGACATGTCAATCAGTTCAGGTGAGCTGCATGACTGTGTCAAGCATCTGAAGCACGACACAGCTGCTGGCATTGATAAGGTTCATTTGAGTTGATCAAGGATGAGGATGTGCTGCATCATTTCCTCTTAGTCATCTTTACATACTTGATGCTTGCCAGTCACTTCCTTAAACAATTGTCAGTTGGTCTGATCACTGCTGTGTACAAGTCTGGGGACAGCAATCATCTGAGCAATTGCCATGGCATCACAAGTGTAAGCAATTGCTAAGTGGTTTGCAATGATTCTAGACCGCAAATTGGTAAGATGAGTTGAGATTTGAGAAGTGAAAGCCTAAAGGCCAAGCAGGTTTAGAAAGGGTCCCCTCACGCAACAGTTCACATTGTTGTCTTACATTCATTCTTTGATTCACAATCAGGAACAGTCATGAGTCAAGGAAAGGGCTGGCATACTGTGTTGCTGTTTTGTAGACCTTTGTAAGGCATCTGATGCTCCGCTTCGTGCTTTACTGTGGCAGGTGCTGGTGCAGATGGCCATCTCTAGGGAACCTATCCTCCCATGGGACTCAAGGACCTGTCGTCAACTGCCTCAGAAAAATGAAAAGTCTCTGCCGTTAGGCGTCATAACGGGAGCCTCTGTTTAAAGAGGCAGCCCGGGATCAAATACATCAAGTCTGTAACGAAAAGGGTGATGGCCGATGTAACGCAGCGAATTGCAGAGCCCATATACGACTAGCGTTGCTACAAAGTCCATGTGTGTCAATGACAGCGCTGCACTTTGGAATTCAGAGGGCATCTCAGTCATCTGTGACTGCTACATGGGCATCAAGCAGGGCTGTTATGCACAGCTCTGCATTGTTTGGGCTGTTTCCTGATGCCTGGGAAGATCAACTGAAAATTACTGCTGGCAATGATGTGCCCATGCCGACAAATGTTTTGATACCTCTGCTGTTGTATGCTGATACTCAACATGTTCCTCAGTGGAGCTGGACAGCAATAGCAGCTAAAGACCCTCCAGCAATTCTGTTCACAATGACAACCGAGCGTTGATTTATCAGAGGCGTAAAATCAGAGAAGCGTATCAGAGAAGCGCCTATCAGAGAAGCGTAAAAGTACCAAAGAGCAAGAATGTCACAGTTGGCAATTTTATACAGCAGGAAGTACAGGGGCTTTGCGTTTACATTCAGCATAGCAAAATGCATCTCAAGCTTCTTTCCAAGAAGGATGCCAGACGTAGACTGGAAAAGCTGGTGTTTGCGGCAAAGAAAGCTATGCACAGCATGAGACGCACATATGCCAGGCTTTGCATCCATGACCTCAGCACGCAATGCCAATGATTTGACACTTTGGTCATGCTCATCAATATCCTCAACAATGTTTGTGAGCTTTGGGCTGTTGATCATGATGACGACATAGCTGATGCAGCTGAGCAATCTTTACTGGCAGATTTTGAAGCATTTGGTGAATGTCAGAGGCAATTTTGCAAGACATGGTTGTCTTGGCCGACTTGGCGTGTTTCTTGGCATTTCCACTGGTGGCAACAATTATTGCGTTTCCATAGCCGTGCACATGGCGCTTCAGGTACACGTTTGATCATAAGCTTGAGCCTCGACTGGCGTTGACTGCAGCAGCCAAGTGCTAGATAAGTACAGCTGCGGCGTAAAGTCTGCACTAAAGCATTCTTGCACCTGAGTCCCAGGGAAACCTTTTGCACCATTATGACTCATTATTTCATGACTCAGCACATCCCTGGGATGCCCCAACAAGTTTTGAAATTACAAGCTGGGGCGTGTACAGCCTGCTGTTGTGTTCGGCACAGCCGAAGGCGCAGGCGAGCGGAGGAGCGAAGGAGCTTTGTCTTTGTCTTTGTCTGCCGTCAAAGTCCAAGTCCGAAAGTCGACAAGGCAGACTATGGTTCAAAATTGCGCAGTTGCAAGTGTTTGCTCAGAAAACAGAGCTTTGCCTGTTGCACAAGCTTTGCTGGAAGTTGCAGCAAGACTTGCTCAACAGGCAGATCTCTAAGATTCTGTAAAAATGCTGCTGCTGGCAGCATACTGCTTTTCAGGAAAACTTGAATACTAGGCTGGCAAGCTGGCCTGTTTTGCCAGACAGCCATAGTCTTTGGACGCCTCACCGTCAGGTGAGGGACGCCTCACCAGCATGTTTCAATGCCTGCTTGCCTATGCTGCTTGTGTGCTACATACCTGCAAAGTTGGCACCCTCTCTCAAGCAGGTTTTCTAGGTCAAAGGGACATGCCAGTCAACGCATTGCTGCAAGCGCTACAGACGTCATCATAACAGCAGCTTGCCCCCCTTGGCCCAGTACTTTAAAGCTGACCGGTGACCCCCATTAGTGATTCGAGAAAGCGGAACCTTCCTGCCATCGCCTTGAGCCGGGGAAGCGTAAATTTGCCGTTGTGATCTGGAGTTAGTCAAACTGCTGCTCGAGCACCGGCTCCCACACACTAGAAAAGCCACTTCTACAGAAGATGATTTGGACCGCCTTGTTGGTCGTTGCCTTAGTATGCAGCAGCATGCTTGGCTTGATTCTCCTCGTCAACCTGACTTCTGTGTTTTCTCTGCTGGCGCAGCATCGCTCACGACTGCATTTACGGACAGCTAGCACAGTTGCCAGCGAATTGAAGCCCTCTAAGTCTGACTGCCTGGACGCGGTTCCGACGCAGCACCTTGTTAACTTTAGTTATCACCTGCAGCCCGTCGCAGCTAAGTCTTTACATTGGGCGGACGTCACTTGCCGATTGCGTGGGGGCCGTGGGGTGTCACAAGCCGAGAAAACAGTGTTGCAGAAGTCTCGCGGTCAAGCCAATCCTGCTGAAGTGCTCGCCCTCGTAGGTCAGCATCAACCTATCTAGATCTAGACATAGCTATAGCTATGTCAGACTGCTTGACACGCAATTGCGCGCGACACTCACAGCGTGTGCGCAAACTCTGCTGCGCACTTTTGCTGGAGCTTTTTTCACAGCTGAACAAAGGACGAGCTGAGGACCCTCTTCACCGTGACAACGCTAATACTATTCACAGTGCTGTGCACGTGTGATCTAGGCCAGAGATAGCGTGGTCTCGCACAGTGTTTCATCAAGACCGTACCACGCGTGTACACGTCGATCAGGCATCGACTTGAGCGTGCAGGCCCATCTGGTGCTGGCAAGACCACTCTGCTGCATGCCTTGGCATGGAGAAAAGACGCAAACATCAAGACGAAGGGAACGTTCCTGGTAGCAGGGAGACCAAGGTCGCAGTTGACTTTCACTCAGCAGGACAGCATCCTTGCTGAGCAGGATCCAAACTTTACAGCATGCATGACTGTGACAGAGACCTTGGACCTGTATTGCCGCTTGCAGCGCCCAGGGTATGCAGCAAGTTCAAAAGAAGCCCAAGCAGCAGTATTGAACATGCTTTTGACCCTGGTAGGGCTTCGGGGCATACAACACTCAAGGGTAAGTAAACTCCATTTTGCAGACTTGTCATCACTGTGTAAAGGCTTTAATGAGGTCACAAAAGGCAAGATCTGGATGGATTATTTATTCTGTAACCAAAGCCTTGTTTGCAAAACTCTAACAGCTAGCAGAGATTTGGTGAGATCATCACATGCTCTCTGCCTGTCATCATTGCTGGCATCTCTAGCTTTGGGGTTCCATGTTGTTTATTGTTGTTGGACTTGTGGCCAGCTCTAAGTCTGGCATCTGGTCAGCCTTGCACAGCAGTTGCATGCAGCAGAGGGACATATAGTATGCATACAATATTATGCACATACCTAATAGTATGCATGTACAGTACTCATGATATTGATAGCATATATACACTATGTAGTGTGCATATTTATGAGTTCACGATTGCTACATAAAGCAAATTGAGTGCTAATGATGGTGTTGCTGATGACATGTGGCAGGTTGGTGGAGTTCTGGCTGGCGGGCTCACAGTGCGTGGACTTTCTGGTAGGTGTTTTTGCAAATTGCTTGCTCAGCCATACTTGTGCGCCTGGCAATCATGTGCCATCATCACTATCAATCATTCTTTACGGTTGGCATCAATCTTTATTTAGGCTGCTTTAAAGCAGGTGTGACTTTGCATTGCAACAAACAGCAAATCATGCATATGCTTACAAGGGTCGTAAAATGCACAATGCAAATTTGTGCAGGATGCTTCTAAATCTGTCACATACTCACTGTGTCTTGCACAGCAAGCAATTCTGTGTTGCAACATGAGCTCACTGTGTCAGACTTTCAACACTGTGCACAAGAAAAAATTCCCAAGGCTCTCATTGTGTTCGTGTACAAAGCTGCATACCTGCTTCAACTGCCTACAATATACCCTTGCAGATAGCACAACAACACCCTCAGAAGCAGTGGTACACCATGTGTTAAAGACCGTGCAAAGGCTCCATGAGCTGTGCTGTGCTGTGCTGTGCTGTGTGAATGCTGTGCATGCACAGGTCATTTGCACACTTGCCATGTAACGCGCGATGCTGATCAAATAGACTACACCGAGCTTGAGGCTATTTGAGACGGTCAGCAATAAATTTTAAACCTCCAGAGGTCACATGCCTCTGCGTACAATGGCCATGTGCTTGCATAGGGGGTGAGAAGAAGAGGTTCAGTGTGATCTGTGGCATAGCAAGGCAAGCTCCCATTCTCATCCTTGACGAGGCAAGTCATGCATGCACTGATGCCCTCAGTGACTGCTCACAACACTGCTCTCATCGATGACGAGCCCAAACTTGTGCCACACACACATAGCGCATGTGCTGGCAAGTGCAAGTGTTGTAAGTATCATCATTGCTTGTTATCATCACTGTGATTACCATTATTGTCATCGCCATTGTTGTTACTATACTCATTGTTCTCAGCTTCATCATTGTTGTTATGATTACTGTTGTTGTTATAGCTGTTATCGCTAACATTGTTGGTATGATGTGGTTCTGTGCAGCCCACTTCGTCCTTGGATAAGTTTGCAGCACCCTCAGTCATGATAGTATCAATGGAGCATGGTGAATCACCTTGTGATTTTGCGTGAACTCATGATCTGGTTTTCCTGCAGCCCACTTCGTCCTTGGACAGCACTTTCAGTCATGATGAGAGCATGGTAAATCAGCTTGATTTTGCCTGAACTGACGATCTGGGTTTTCTGCAGCCCGCTGCGTCCTTGGACAGCTTTGCAGCAAATCAATTTGTATTTTGCCTGATTTGACAATCTGGTTTTCCTGCAGTCCACTTCGTCCTTGGACAGCACTCTCAGTCATGATTGGAGGATGATGGAACATCCTGTGTTCTGCCTGGACTGACGATTTGGCTTTCCTGCAGCCCACTTCCTCGTGGGACAGCTTTGCAGCACTGTCAGTCATGATGGGAGCATGATCTAGCAACTTGTTATTTGGCCTGAACTGACAGTCTGAATTTTCTGCAGCCCACTTTGTCCTTGAACAGCACTTTCAATCACGATGGGAACATGGTAAACCAACCTGTTACTTTGCATCAACTGACGAGCTGATACTTGTGCAGCCCACTTTGTCCTTGGACAGCTTTGCAGCACTTTCAGTCATGATGGGAGCATGGTGAATCAACCTGTAATTTTGCCTAGACTGACGATCTGATTTCCCTGCAGCCAACTTCCTCCTTGGACAGTTTTGCAGCACTTTCAGTGATGAGAGCCCTAAGGCAGCTTGCAGCGGCTGGGCACACAGTCATTGCATCGCTGCATCAGCCTCCAGCGACTATCTGGTCACTTTTAGATCAAGTAGTTCTGCTGTCCAATGGGTACACCATGTACGCTGGATGTCCAGAACAGGTACATCAATTTCTCTTGTGATGCCCTGCCTGGGTACCAAGAAGAATATAAGAATTGATTTCTATATACATCAACTTCTCAATGTGATACCTGCATTGGTTCCCAAGAAAATCATCTTTACATCGACTGTCTGGTCAAGCTTGGATAAGGTAGTTCTGCTGTCTGACCGGTACAGCATGTATGCTGGAGGTCCAGTGCTATCCTTGGGTGCCAAGAATAATTCGTGTCATTTTTATGTCAAGTTGGCTAAGCAAGCACAAACTATGAAATGAGTGCCTTGCACAGTGTTCCTGCATGTTTTGCAGCAGTCTGGTGCCCCTTTGATTCTGTTGTGACCCCTGCATGTTCGCTGCCGCTAGGTTGAGGACTGCTTTTGCTCGAAACTGAGATAGTCCTATCAGCCTAAGGTGCATGGAACAGTGTGTGACTGCTTTTGCAACTGGATACCACAGCTTTCACATCTGATGTGACTCTTGCATGTTTGCTGGTACCAGGTTGAGAGCTGGTTTTGCTCAGAACTGAGGTACCCCTACCAGCCTAGGGTGCATGGGACAGTGTGCGAATGGCTTCTGCAACTAGTCACTACAGCGTTCACATCTGATGTGAATGGGCCACGCACGATGGGGACTGTTGAAGATGTTAAAGCAGCAGCAGGTGCATGGAGCTCATCAGGATGTGTAAGCCATTGAGCATCGGTCCAATTTTCAGAGCAGATGACCAATGATGCATGTGCAGAAATGCCTATAGCATGCACCCTGCCCTTGTTTAGACCAGCATGAAAAGATTGCTGTTAACATGTCTCTGGCTCGTCATGAGACAAATGCTGTGCTCATGTCTCTGGCTCTTCATGAAACAACTTCTGCGCTCATGTCTCTGGCTCGTCATGAAAGAATTGCTGTGCCTATGTCTCTGGCTCTTCATGAAACAACTGCTGTGATAATGTCTCTAGTTGTTCATGCAACAACTGCTGTGCTCTTGACTCCACATCAAGCAAATGTTTTGCTCATATGTCCAGCTCTTCATCAAACAACTGCTGTGCTCATGCCTTTGACTCTTGACAAAGCAACTGCTGTTCTTATGAGTTTGGCTCCTCATGAAAGAACTGCCGTGCTCATGTAGCTGGACGCTCATACAACAACTGCTGCGCTCATGTCTCTGGCTCTTCATGAAACTGCAATGTCTGAGACGATGTGCTGCTTTGCATGATGTTGGAGCATCATGATCACCACAAGTCATGCTGTTGCGGGCAATGCTGTCTCAGCATCACACGTAATAAGTCGTATTCACAGATTTGCGGCTGCTCCGCCGCTCCTTATGAATTAATCACTACTGGCACCTTTGATGGGTTTTCTCAAGCAAGTAATACTTTGTGTGACGCAGGCAGCACGCTGGTCAGACCTGCAGCTACTAGATTCTGGCGCAAGTGACATGGAGACTTGCCTTGTACACAAGGACCAGAATATGATAAATAGCCTGTCAAGCTGTGGGGACGACAAGAACTGGATTGAGCAGACACCTGCCATTGCAAATCAAGCGTCTTGGTTGGCGCAGTTCAAATTGCTGTATTGGCGCAGCATCATCATCAGTATGCGCAACCCTCTTGATATGGCAGCCAGAATTCTGACATCTTCTTGGGTTGGAACTCTGGTCGGCTTGGTGTTCTTGCACCTCGGATCAGGCATGCAATCTCACTGTTGAATTGTTGCATTCTTTTATTCATTCATTCAATCAATTGTTCATTCATTTATTCATCCATTCACACATCCATCCATCCATTCACACATCCATCCATTCATCCGTCCACCCATACATCCGTAAATCCATCCGTCCATACGTACATCTGTCCATTTGTCCAAAATGCATGCTACACAGGCTCAGCAATAGTTGTGCATCACGCTTCTCATCAAGCATGCAATCCTGTTGCTGTGCGGCCATGGACTGCCTCCAGCAACAGTTGAATACTGCACTGCTTCCTGAAAGGCTGTGAGTGGGTTTTTCTTCCTCTTGTTCTCCTTTGTCTTCTGCTGCTGCTGCCGCTGCTGCTTCTTCTTTGTTGCCTCGTCTTCTTCTGCTTCTTCTTCTTTGCTCGTTGTGATAGTCGCAAGAATGCCATTTCTCCGTGGCTGTATCAATGCAATCATCATTGTTCAATTCTGCATCTGATTGACGCTTGCAGCCAAGATCATCTGCCCGCAACTTGCTTGTTGGAAATTTGCTATTTGTTGTGCAGATTATGGTGGGTCAGAAGGAAGGTTGCTCTGCATTGCAGACACACTGCTGGTGCTGATTTTGCTGCCCTTTGTATACATGGCTCTATTCACTGCCAACAAATCAACCCTGGGCCGAGAAGCTCCAACCAAGCTGTATTCCACTTCAGCGTATTATTGGGCCGTGAGTTGCGCAAGCATTCCTGTGGCAATTGTTTCTGCTTTGGCAGTTGCCTGGCCTATCTATGCTCTGGCAGGCTTCAGGCACTCTGTGAAGGCCTTGGTGCAATCAAGCAGCATCTACGTCCTGCAGCACCTCTGTTCTACTCAGGTATAGTTCAATACTATTGGGCTGTGAGTTGCGCAAGCATTCCTGTGGCAATCGTGTCTGCTTTGGCAGTTGGCTGGCCTGCCTATTCTCTGGCAGGCTTCAGGCACTCTGTGCAGGCCTTGGCACAATCATGCAGCGTCTATGTATGTGCTCCAGCACCTGTGTTCCACTCAGGTACAATCCGAGTCTGATGGCTGCAAGCAGTCTGACCTGCAAGATTTGTTTCATTCATTCATTCATTCATTCATTCATTCATTCTTGCATGCATACATTCATTCAGTCATGCATTCATTCATTCATTCATTCATTCAATCATTCATGCACGCATTCATTCACGCCTTCGTTGCCTCCCTCCCTCCCTCACTCACGCACTCACTCACTCACTCACTCACTCACTCACTCACTCACTCACTCACTCACTCACTCACTCGCTCGCTCGTTCGCTCGCCCCACCATCCACCCACCCGGATCACTCATTCACCCGTTCATCAGTTCATAACGCACTCTCATCAGGGTCCAAGGCCTTGCTGTACGGCAGCATGCCTGTTCATCGCACAACAACTGATAGAAACATTGTTTACGTTGAACAACACAAGACAATCTGTGGGCTGCACCAGCTTGCTTTGTTGTGATGCGTGAGCTGACACAGGCCTCAATTGATACTCAGCTCTGTTTAGAATTGAGTCGGTGCTGCTGCACTTGATGCATGACTGGATCGACTTGGAATGTAACAAGCGCACAGAACAATTCGATGATGCACGCACTGACAACACAGGAAAGGTAGCAGAAGTGTACTCAGACCCAGGTAATTCAGAGACATGTTCTGCACACTTCATGTCACAAGCTGCCATGCTTACAGACCAGCACGTGCAGCACAAAAGCACGGTGTACAGTGCAATAGTCAAGGTGCACATGCTCATGTCATAAAATGCATCGACTAGCCCTGCCGAACTTGCCCTATGCATGTGGCGTGCATACACACAAAAGCTGCAACCTGCAACATTCAGTCACTTCATCCAGGAACATGTGCTAGACAGGCTCAGAGGCCCAGCTAGGTATGAAATGGAGCCATCAACTGTCTCCAACCCGTTTGGTCCTGCTAGACAGGCTTAGCAGGTCCAGCCAGGTATGTACTTGTGCAATCAAGTGCCTCCAGCTCGTTTGGTCCTGCAACAGCTTTTTGGCATGTACCTGTAGGTGCTACAGATCTCTGCATATGCAATGCCCAATCAAGATCTGGCCGTGGTTGGGTCGATTGCCTATATGGTGTTGGTGATGCAGCTTGCTGGATTCTTTAGGGCCAGTGCTGACATGATCAGCTTCTGGCTTGGGGTAAGTTCTTACAACAAATTTTTCTTGTAAGGACACTCGCTGTAAGGATTATGCAATTGGGAACCACCCACTGCATTCTGACTACAGTGGTCTCTGTGAGGAAGGACAACTCAACGTAAGGACAATCTTCTTGGTTGCCAAAGCTGTCGTTACAAGGAGAAGTCGCTGTATAGTGATTTCTTCATGTTATGATTGCTTCTGTGACCAAAAAACATGTCACTACCTTAATTGGTCACACTTGGAAAACCCATCAACCGTGTATGGTAGTGATCACTGCTCAGATGAGCCTTTGCAGTCAGAATGCAGCGCTTCCCACTTGCATTGTTGTCACATTGAGCATGTCACCATATCAATGGTGCAGTGATTTTCTTGTCACTACAACAAGCAACACTGCACCACAGAAGCTGCATCCCACAAGCATCTCATGGAATACTGGGATTTAGCAGTTTCCTGTTCATTGCGTTTTTTAACGCATGCTAGACAGGCTCAACAGCCCCAGCTAGGTATGTGCTGGCGCAATCAACTGTCTCCAACCAGAGACAGCTTAGCAGTTTGCTCATGTGTGGTAAGCTTTATTCTCACAAATCTTGTTGCACAGACTCATTCTTTGGCATGATTATCACCAAGATTGCAACCCTGTCTCATGTATGCAGCGCTTGCCATTGTGCCTGTCTGTTGATCTGTCGATTTTAGTCTACCTGCAAACAGACAAGGCGCTTGTGTCCAGGAAATGCAGCACCCGAGGCAATAATTGCATGTAGTTTGGCAAAGCTTGGCCGTGATCAGTTATGCAAAAGTTTGTGACATGTGTCTGTATTATACTGCAAAGGCAATCAAAACAACCCCTGATAAGATCACAAGTGCATGCTCAGCTTTGCTTGTGATGACTTTTGGCTGCTCTCTTATGCAGGACAGCTATGATTGCTCAAAGCCCTTGACGGCTTCCAGCTTGTTGTATTGCATCAATAATGCACAGCGTAACAGACTAGAATAATTCACTCATGAGTATGTACTGCCGATGATGACAGACAGCTTGCAATTGACAATACGCCACATATAGTGACTGCTTGCGGTGAGGACACTCAATGTAAGGACGTTCTAGATGTCAGGACAATGCATTTTGGAACAAATCACTGCCGCACTGACTGCAGTGGCACCTCTGAGTAAAGCATCGCTCAATATACAGACAACTGTTTTATTAACCAAAGCAATTATCACAAAGGAACTCATTGTAACTGATTTGCAGGTGGGCTAGCTATTCAAGATATGCCTATCAAGCAGCAGCGCAAGTTGAGCTGCAATCACAGACCCTATCATGTGCAGCAGCAACCAACTCTGGATCGGCAGCTGGGTCGTGCTTGTCAGGGAATGAACTACTGGGCCAACTGCGCTTTCCCTTGAATCTCATGCAAAACAGCTTAGTTCTGTTGAGCTTCTTTTTGGGCTTGCAACTCCTTGGAGCTGCTGTTGTCCGCTTCATGCATCGTGCATAAAGCAAGCCTGAAGCTCAAGCAGGACTGTGCACTAGCTGCTTTAGCTCCACAATGGTGGGTTCGGAAGGCAAGGATCTGCTGACTCCACACGTGGACATTGTAACTTGTGACTGCTGTGGACTCAAGTGCTTGTTGCAAACCATGTCTTACAGCAACTGTGAGAACTACCAACTTTCCGTCTGCATCTGCACTTTGCTGAATTTGCACATGGCCACCGTAACCTGATCTGCAGGGCTTCAATCTTCAACCGCTTGCTGCAAACCACATCATTCAGCAACTGCTGGAACTGCCAATCTTCCAAGTGCACTTTGCTGATTCAACACATGGCCACCGTAACCTGGTTTGCAAGGCTTCAATCTTCACGCGCTTGATGCAGACCATGATATCCAGCAACTCTTGGACTTGCCGATCTTCCATCTGCATCTGCGCATTGCTGGTTCCACAAAGGGCCACCGTAGACTGTGATTGCAGAACTTCAGTCCTCAACTGCTTGTCGCAAACCATGTCATCCAGCAACTGCTGGCACTGCCAATCCAATCTGTATTTGCACTTTGCTGATTGCACAGATGGCCATGATAACCTGGTGTGCAGACCCTCACCCTTCAGATGCTTGTTGCAGATCATATCATCCAGCGATTGTTGGAATTGCCAATCTTGCATCTGCACTTTGTTGACTCCACACATGGTCATCATGACCTGTTTTGCAGGGCTTCAGTCTTCAACTGCTTGTCGCAAGCCATGTCATCCAGCAACTGCTGGAACTGCAAATCTTCCATCAACATCTGCACATCGCTGCTTCCACCGATGGCTATGATCACCTGCACATGTATGCAGACCCTGAATCTTCAAGCGCGTGTTCCAAATAATATCATGCAACAACTGCTGGAGCTGCCAATTTTGCATCTGCATTTGCACTGATAGCTCTGCAGCCCTATAATGATTTCTGCAACAGCAATGTTGCAATGCACCCAGAAGCAGCAAATGCTTTGACATCGGCAATCTGAAGCTGCAAGGAGGCTGCAAGGCAGCGCCTTCTACATTAAGTCAACCACAGTGTGTAGCACAATAGAAGACATGTGCAATTCCAGATGCATATAAGCGTGCAGAGTCCTTTTGCGGTAGCCAGCAGTAATGGTTGAGGTTGTGCTAAGCAGTGTTCAAAGTGTACACAGGAACCAAAGTGCATTTGCACCTATCTTGGGCAAACTTGTGATCCAAGGTATCAAAGACTGTCCTGATGAGACTTGCTACAATTTTTGGCAATACATGCCTGTCAACGTCAGAAACAATAAATGATTCCAGCTTTCACATGTATGCTATATGCAAAATGAAAAGGTTGCAATGCTACTGCTTGGCATCATCATAGTTTCATGGTGTGCAATTAGCAACCACTGGCAATCTCCGAATATATCAAAAAGTACAAGTGGAATCCACACGGTTGCCAATGTTTGTTAGCAGCTTGCATGGAAAATGCTTGTTGACATATGAGCTGAACGCTTTCATCCCACTCGTGTATATACACTCCTGCAGCATATTGCATGAACATATGACTCATAGTGTCAGCCAAAACAGGAATATACAAGTCATCAGAAAATCACAGAAATGCTGCATGTTGTCAATATGAGGAAGCAATCAATTGCAGATTTTTGAATCGCAAGCCAACTGGTGAGCAGACTTGCTTGTTGTGAGGAAGCAGGCATCATGTCAGTATGCAACCATCAGCATGCTAAGTCAAGATTGGAGCATTTTGGTGCTTGTGAGCATCAAAGCAGGCAATCACTGCATCTGCATGCAGCTGTGCAAAGCAGACAAATTTGAAGCAGAAGCTGCTTCAGGGCACATGCAATGGGTTGATTGGCATTCTACATCCGTAAAGAAGTGCAAACTGAAGCAACAGCAGACTGTGCCGTCTTGCAATACACTGAGCTTGCAGATGTGCTACTGGAAGCAAATCAGGCTGTACTCACTTGTAGCTACACAGCTGCCCGTCACTCATGCTCATCTCAGTGTACAGGGTCAGCTGTTGCCCATCACTGGACAAGCAGAACTTGTCTTGACAACTGCCACCATAAGGGCTGTCCCAACGCACCCTGCATGCATCACAGCGCTTCTTATTTGTGACGGCAAATGCAGTGAGATTGCTGTATCGCACGAGCTTCAACTTTCATTCTATGTTCACAAGTCTGAAGCTTTGTATTGCAAGCAAATGCACTTATGGCTTGCAGGTGCAGGTTTAGATCTGGACGTGTAACAAAGCATAGGCATTTCCAGCGACTATGCTGGCATGTCAAAACTTTTTGCTCACTTAGCTATATTGGCGCTGCACTCATGAGTTCGCCAGAATCAAATTGCGATCAAGCATCATACGATTTGCATTTCACCGGATTGCTGGCCCATCGTCAGTCTTGATGACCCTGCCAACATGATATCCTGCGCGCTTATCCGCCTTTTGTGCTGTTGTTCCTCGCCAGTCCAGGGATACCGCTCCACCACGTCCATAACGCCACCAGCTTTGACAATGAACTTGAACTCATCTGATGTGTCCATGATCTGCGGTCAAGCATCAGGCAGCACTCAATGTGTTGTACCTTGTCAGTAATGACTCAGCTGGCACAAAGCACAGACAGGCATGAGGCAATGTCAGATAGCACTCAATATATTGTATCCAACCAGTCATCAACCATCTGGCACAAGGCTCAGACAGATACTATACATCGTCAGGCAGCCCTCAATGTATTGTACCCTATCAGTAATGAATCAGCTGGCACAAAGCACAGACAGGCATGAGATATTGACATTCCCCAGGTGTGCTTGCACTCTAAACAGCTGCATGTGTCACGTAATATCTCCAGACAAGACGAGTACAGACTGTGCTGCATGCACACCTGACAGCAAGCGGTCATCCTTGGCATACACACTTATACACAGTGATTGCTCATGTACAGTGGTCCCTTGAGGTCATGACCCGTTTTGTCACCAAGACACTGTTACTGTATTGAGTTGTCAGTACTCAACAGTATCGCTGCAGTCAAATTGGAGTGCTTGTTTCCACCTGCTTTCTTGTGGCATAAAAGTTGTCACCAGATTGTGCGTCACTACAAGAAGAAACCAATGTACTGAACAGGTGACGTGCAAACCTCCACAGTGGTTAGGAAGAATAGAGCCCGCCTCAGCACCCAGCTGAGCTGGACTACGTCACAGGCCTCTTGCATGCTGTCACTTTGCGACTTGTCTTTGCGCCACCTGCCTGACAGCTGACTCCTGCCTTGGTCACTGGGCGTCTTCGGCCCCTCTGACCTGAATCAGCAAGCAAGATGGCATGTGTCGAGAGCAAGACGACGTCGGGTACGAGATTTTGACTTCAGTGCGAATGCAAAGGCATCGATTGCGCATGCAGCATATGCGCGGCTGTGAGTCGCAAAAAGCGCACTGCCCGTGCAAGCGAAAGGTGCGTGCGCGCATGTCTGATCAAACAGTTCCAGCTCTGAGTTGCGCCAGCAAAACTAGCGTTCCGCGAGTCGTTAGACAACGTACCTGCAGTGAGTGCCTGGTCTGAGCATGCTCAGCTGGCCTTTGTCTCGCAGCTGAGGCACTTCTTACTTCTCTTAGGCACGGCCGGTCTAGCACCAGCAGGGGGGCCTTTGAGCACTGCAATGGGGGGACACAATGTGTACAGGTTATCACAGCAGGTCACAACTTTGAGATCGTTTGCAATTGCAAGGGTGGCGACAAGAGTCATCGTCGATACCATTCTGGTCTTGAACGCAACTCTGGGCTGTTTTTGCAACTCCGAAATTTCTGAAACGGAAGTAATTTCCAAGTCCTATTCTTCTGGGGCTTCGACTCAAAGGTTCCTGGGGCTTGAATAGGGGGGTAATTCTGGGGGAGGGGTGGGGGGTGATCCGGGGATGCAGCTCGGACTCAAATGAGGCACAAGCCTTTTTTGCCGCTTCAAGCCCCGAACAAGCTATCACGCCGTTGCCCCCCTGGCGATCAGTCTTCAATCTACTGATCTCTGAGACTCGATGAAGCTCCGAGCGACGCGTGTGTGTGTGTTGCGATATGGTGCGAAACGGCAATGACCACAGCCTCGGTCTTGCTGTCTATAGTATGGGCACAAAACGTTCTCGTTTGGCCAGCTGCAACTCGTGACTCAGACAGCAGATGAAGCACCTGTGTTCAGAGGCATTTGTGACTCTAATCGTTTCTGCCAATGCCTGTTCTGATCAACAGCAAGCACGGTAGGCGCGGGTAGCTGTCGAGCGCGGCCGGTCAAAGAGGTTGTGATCAGCCAGGCTGCTCCATCAAATACTTAACAGGTAGTGCGCGTTCGTGTCTGCGATAAGGTCCGTTGAGCATACCCGGCGATTGGTGACCATCGTCGTCTCTCACGTGATCCGGGTACGAGTGCACGAGAAACCACGCCCGAGCTGTGCAATAAACACAAACAAACGAGGTCGAGGCAGACGAAATAATCCAAGCGTGGATGCGTGAATATCCAGCAACGACACAAAAAGCTGCAGCTGGTGACCATACACGCCGAATTCACACGACAAAACAGTAGGGTTGCATCTCATCACATTTGAACCCTGTCTCTCTGCTGCACAAATTTAGCTTGAGCACGATAGTCGCGAGTGAGCCCATGACGATCGTCGGTCGCACGCATAGCAAAGATAGCTGCAGTTGGTGCGACATAGCTGCGAAGAAGCTGTTCAAGCGAAGGAGGTTAGTGGCTCACGCAGCTTGTGCGCTGCGAGGCTTTTTGTTTTGAATTGTATGGCAGCTTGGAAGGCCACGAACAATCGATATGCTGCTGCTATAGCTGGCATCGTTGTTGCTGGCACAATACTTTTGGTAGTGATATGCCTGATCCGGCCTGATGCATCAGCCAAAAAAGGGGAGTTGGTCTTTTCGGGCTCGGTTGCCTCACGGGTTCAGCGCGCAATCAACGCAGAGACAGCAGTACTGCATGTTTCGAGCAAGGGTAGCCCATATACAGTCTTTCCCTTTGTGAGTGTGCTGGTCATGGTCACATCCGCAGCAGGTTGGACGGACCGCAGGCAGCTCATACGACATCAGTTCCCAAGAAACTTGCGATTAATCAACACGCCTGAAGAGGAGTCGGTACTACTCAAATTTGCCATAGGAACCCAAGGTCTTGATGAAAGCCAGTTAGTGCTTGCCAGAAGTGAGTCTGGCAACCATTCTGATGTCCTCTTTTTCGATTGCCCTGACGAGGACACAGATCTGAAGCATCCTCACCTCTGGACACGAGATGGGGCAGTATCTTCAACGACAAGCAAGGTCCTGCTCTCCATTCAATGGGCTGTTCGACACTTTGATTTTCAGTACTTCTTTCGGCTTGGTGACGACAGCTATTTTCGAATTGACAAGTTCATGACAATGTTGACACAGAAACAAATACCAATGTCTAATGCTGTAGTCGGGCATATCATGACAGATCGTGTCTACGGCATGGAACAGCTTTATCCGCAAGGGATGGGGTATGGTCTGACCCATGACGTGTGCATTTTCATAGCAAGGAATGCTGGTGTCTTGTTGAAGACAGCGCCTGAGGATTGCGTCGTAGCTCGTTGGTTGTTTGCAGTTGGAGCTGAATTTGTAGACTCCCCCCACTGGAAAGACATTTTTATGGGTGATCATTGTGAGGACGATATGGTGCTGGCACACAAACTCCCAGTTGAAGCTTGGAGCAATATTGCTGATAATGGAACAGTGCAATGTTGACTGTGATGTTGCAGTGGCCTATCTCTTGCAGCTTGCCGCAAACCTGTCATGACATTATGCACTGGTTTGTGCGTGCTTGTGTTACTTTTGAGTGAGCTTATAGGTCCTTGTGATGCGTTGCCATAACAAAGTCATATCACAAATGAAGTTGCAGAGGTGATCACGTCAAAGCAGCATAAGCTGCGCATCAGGCTGATTTGCAATCATAGTCAACACCTGCTGTCTGATTGCTGTGCACATAGTGTCATACTATTACAACGGTTGTTGTGGTGCAGAAGACCATCTTATGCAAAGCACACTTGTTACCTCTGCCATATCTCAGTACACATTTATACCTGTATCGCCAACAGCATCAGCTGCAGTTGTACAGGATGCAGTCAGCACATATCAAATTAGTCATTCCTCCTAATGATCCCCTTTCAAACACGCTCTTGTGATCGACTCTGCAGGCCAAGATGAAAATGCCGGTCAGAATGCAGCCTTTGCACGATGATATCGTTAAAGCTGTCACATTACAAGGTCAATCAGTTTTGCTATCGGCGGCACCTGCTACACAGAATATATCTGTCAATGCATCATCAGCAAGACTGCAGTGGTGTTGCACCTCTCTTTACACACATTGCGCTGGCAAGGTGCTACTCAGTCTTGAGGTTGTGTAGGAGTTGCTTTTCACATCAGCAAGCTGCGTATACCATATCAACACATACTGTAAACAAGCACATTGCGTTATGTGTGAGCAAGCTGCACAAAACGTTTGCAATATAGCGGGCATCACTTGAATTCCAATACGATCTATGGGCCTGAAATGACATCACGCTCACCCTACTACAATGAAACCAAACATTTTCACTTCAGGTTTGTTACAGTGCCGGTCAAGATTTGTATACAGAAAGGGGCTGCTGCACACTGTGTCATGGTCCCTCATTCCTCTCTATCATCCTGTCTGCACACTTTGCAACACCCTGCTGCATCAGAATCTTAGTGTTGATATGCATGATACATCACGCGATAATGCATTGAAAAGAGGTGTGTGGGATCGTGCACCATTCAATTTGATTGTTGCATTCATTGACCTAGCTGCAGTTTTGCAAACTCCAGTGCATAAATGACGGTGATTACAAGCAATGAGATGCAACAACTGCTCTGCATGTCTTTTGACAGCAAGTTGTGAGGCTTTGCCCATGCACAACATCATGGTCACATTGCTCACATGTGATGTTGCAGTGTTGTCCACAAATAATCATAAGCTGTATACATCTCTGACAAAGATGCATTGTTGTTCACACACAGGTGCCGTTATTGGATTGTGATTGTCAGTAAACCACCAAGTGGGCATATTTATGGGTCTGCAAGCAACATTCACGGGTTGAAGTTGACATTCTAGGATAAAGTGTTGTGGTGATCATGTTTACAAGCGGGGCAGGCTCACTGCAATCAAAAAACTATCAGCTTCAAAAATTTCGTTAAAAGCAAAGGATTGGGCAGAAACTGGGGTTAAATATCATCTTTCTTCTGACACGCTCTCCTAAATCCTGTCTTGGCACTGCCAGCATGGCAGCAGGGTGCTTTTGACCAGCATCTATTCGGAAGAAAGCTGATGAGCCGCCAGTCCTGACATGCGCTGATTGGCGTGATCACAGTCGAACTCCCAGTGAACCAAGCTGAGGGTCACACGTCTAAACCAGGCATATCGAAGTATCGTATTCCACCTCCGCATGAGTCACTTCATCGTAGAATAGTAGAACATCTTTCCAACATTGCAACGGCAGCATTTTACTTTGCCAAGATTCAGAGACAGCTCCTTAAGCGCTGTGACAGTCATTTGCCTGTGCAACCATTGCTGGTTGAGGTTACGGGAGCCACATTCAAGGACGATCCCTTGCTGCTGGAGACGCTTTTGTATGCAATTGTATTCGCTTCGGGCTCACCGCAATATCGGCTTTGCACTCGACGAGGCGTGCGCGCGTAGACGTGCTGTTCATTTGCGCGTTCCATTTGGCGATGGTGCTACTTTAGTCATTGGCTTCTCAATTCGTATTTCGTTTGTCGTAATTTCGAAATTTGTCGAAAGCATTGCGAACACACAGACGTCGCAAGCGCTGGCTTCTTCCGAGGCTGCTAAGAGTACAGAAACGACACATGCTGAGATCCAGCGACACTGCTTGCTGTGGGCGAGACAGCGCCGTTCGGTCCAATCTGAGGAAGCCAGGTGGCCAGCTCTTGCGCATATTAGTGCTGCTGGTAGCAACTGCAGTCACAGTGAGCTTCGACGTTGTCTCGCTTGTTCGGCTACGTATTTGGTGCTGCGAACAAGAGAAATCGAGTGATATACAGGGCGCACTAACGTTCCTATTGCTCAGCCACCGCAACATAGGCGTAGCTTTGCACGCCAGTGCTGCAGTTTCTTCGCCAATTTCAAGCAGCAACGACAGCGTCATTGCGAATCTCAGTTCAGATACACCGCTCGAGGAACTTTCGCCGATTCCTTCAGAGCAATCCAACAAATCGATCCCACACATCATACACCAGTCATGGCGCAGCAAAAAGCTTGAACCCTTCCAGCAGGTATGGCAAAAAAGCTGGCTAATCAATCACCCAGACTGGACATACATGTTTTGGACAGATAAAGAGAACAGGAAGCTGATTGCCAAGCACTACCCTTGGTTTCTTGCGGTTTATGACGGTTTTCCCGCAAACATACAAAGAGCAGATTGTGCGCGCTACTTCTACATGCTTCATTATGGAGGCTGCTACTTCGACCTTGATTTTGAGTCACTCAAAAGTCTGGATCCTCTGGTGCAAGATATGACAGCAGCAGTGTCCTACATGACTACCGATACAGCTTCAAATATCTCAATCCCAAATGCCTTTCTTGCATCAGTGCCTGGCCATGTGTTCTGGCTACATGTGCTGCAACATGTGACAACAGCATTCACTGGTAAGGATGTTGACAGTGGTGATGTGCACAGAACAACAGGGCCTGTGATGCTGAAGCAAGCTGTAGCTGAGTATCAGCGCTTGTCTGCTGTGAATGATCTGACTGTTCTGTCCCCAAATGTTGTCATTGGAGTGGACTTCAACTGGCGTGGCGATTCAAAGATGTACTCAGTGTTCTCCGTGTGCCACTTCCCAAGTTCAACATTCAATGCCACGCAGTGCAAACAGTACTTTCCTGACTCTTTCGCTTTGACATACTGGTCAGGTGACAAAACTTGGATGGCTGGGTGAAGCCTCATTAGGGAAATATGCACAGTTCAGTTTGAGATGTGCAATCCAGCGTTGGATGAGGCAAGGTCTTGTGGGTGGCAAGCAACAGCAAAGCTCTGCTGCATCTGAAACAACAGAAGATTATGCAGCTGAGCAAAGGAACCTGTGCTTTTGACATGTGGTGAAGTGTTTAGAATTTTGACAGGCTTTCATCGAATCATATGCTTAGGCTCCCCTGTTTGAACTGAAATAAAAATTCTTTGTTCTACTGAAGGTCAAAGACACAGTGTATGCTGTGAAGATTTTTGGAAGAATGACTTGAGATCAAAGCTAAAATAGGTTGCTGACTCATCACAAGTCAGTCTTGCTTACTACACGCCCAACAGAAAGTGCATGATTCTGATGGGGTTGACTGGCAGTAGCTGCTGATGACCATGATATGAAGCCACAGCTCCTGCAAAGTTCTAGCTCAGAACTCGAGTACATGACACCCATTGGACTTCAGCTGACAACAGCCATTGAAGTATGCATGTAGGCAGCAAACAGCATGTACACAAGCGCATGCTTCTTCGCACAAAGCTTGTTGATTAAAGATGTAGTGCGATTCATTGTGGGCTCAAGAAAGCTGCCACCTCAAAGCATGCAGACAAGGGCAGTGTGTATTTATTTGCATGCACAAACGATGTGGCAACAATCATGTTGCATTGAAGTCAAGTCGACAGGCATGGGTCAAACTTGCCTGATTTTGTGACCAGTCTCCATGTTGTGATGCGCTGGCAAAGATATCTAAGTTGCATAGATCTCTGTTGTGAAGGTCAAAGGATTACAGCCTATAAACCAACAACATACATTGAACCATGCATGAACATGCCATGTGGAGGCTAAGTCTCAAGCAAGAGGCTTGAACATGGGCAGCAAACCTTACTGTCCAGAAGTGTATGAAGTTCTATGATTGTACGCATTATGGAAAAGTGTCAAGGTGGCAAAATAACATGGTCAGGCTGGCTCAAGTTCGACCTTGTGAGCTGGTGGTACCTTGCCAGGAGCTGGATGAAATAACAGTCACGACCTGCAGCACTCAGGTACTGCTTGGCAAATGCATTTGCTGCAGACACAATAGTCCTTACAGACTGTTTGTGGTTCTCTGCCCATGCAATCTGATCCAGCAAGTTTGTGTGTGTCTCATTAGCAATGACAGGTATGTAATGAACATATGGCTTCAGAAGTGGGTAGTACCACTCCATATCGTCATGCTGGACCTTGAAAACAGCTGCATCAGCTGCAAGTTGGCGCGCCAGTCTGATAGAGGCGCAATTGCCGGGCAGCCATGCTTGGTACTTGTACTGTTCAAGCTGTTTTGGCACGGACATAAAAGGTTTCAGCTTTCCTTCGTGTGGACCAAAGCTGTTGTCCCAGTCTGAAACCCCGCTGTTCACCAAGTCGGGTTGTTGTGTACCCAGCTGCAAAAACACTTTCCGTCCCTTTTTGAGTCCTCCAAAACCGCCTGTTGTCCCTCGCCAAACTACAGCAGGCTTGCGAGCGTCTTTTGGGCCGGAAATCAGGCGTTTTTGCCTGCCCGTCGCGCTCGCAGGCTTTGAGAAGACGTCGCCTGCAAGCAGCTGACACACTTGCAGCCCGACCTGTAATGCGTTGATTGCTGATATTGCTGTCGACCTGTGATCGCAGCCTTTTGTGATGTGCAAAGCGCGTGCATAATACCTTCTGCCGTGTTGGGGATGAGTACGTCGCTATAGCCAGGTACTTTGCAAAAAGCCAACAGGGGTCGCGGGGTTTCGCCTTCCTTGAGTGCTGCCAAGGGCTCATCGGCTGGATTCAAAGGTAAGAGCATGTCTGGCAACTGCACTATGCCGGCTATGTGCTGGACATACTTGACAAAGGTCGGAATTGTGCGTGCCCACGAAGTAGTTTCGCTCAAGGAAATGCTGCCTTTGCGTATGTAAATGCGGTCCCCGCTTGTATTTTCGAGCAGCTCCTGGTCAAAGCCGCTATGATTCCAATGCTGGAACAACGGATGCAATAGCTCGTCATAAGTTTGTTGCAAATGCGAGCAATGCTGCTGCACGTAGTCTTCAAGATCTGCTTTCCTCTTACACAGCGTTTGGTTTTGGTTGTTAAGCGAGTCCAGCAGATATAGCGCGCCAGATAGCAGAGTAACCCACAGCAGCAGGAGCACAAGACAGGCTTGTCGAGAACATACGTGCATTAAGGGCACCTGGACGCAAGCGGCTCAGGGAAACGTCAGTGTTTGCGACTATCGGTTCTGCATACGATCGTTTGCGATTTACGTCACGAGTATCAATCAATTTCAGTTTTTGCCATATGTAAATTTGGCAAAATCAGCAAATGCCAGTCTGAACACAGCCATTCAGACAAGAACACGCGTGGAAAGGCATGCTGGCACAGGCTTCAAAGCTTGTTTGCAATAATCAAGCAAAACTGTCAAACTCACTGTGTCTACAGCAAGTCTTGGATCAAGTCTTAGGTCAAGTCAAAGGAGAATCATGAGTGGATCTGCTCTTTACCATTATGGGTTTTGTCGACTACATTTTGGTTGAAACCTCTCATAAAGGCCAGTCAGCAAAAACCATAGAAACGCAAGGTTTGCCATATATGCATACCAGCAATGCAGATTTTTGCACATTTAAAAACCACATTAGAATGGTTGGCAATGGGAAAGTGATTGCCAAGTCAAATTGCCAGAGAGAACGTGATGTCTGCAAGGACTTCTCTGACGATCATGATGTAGCAACTAAAGTTTGATGACTGGAAAAAAAGACCCTGCATCTTTCACTCAAACAAACATGTTTGGTGAGGGTGGAAACTGAAATGAGGCGTTTGCTGCAGTACAACTTGTCAGTTGTTGCCATCATGAAGTAAGTACAACAGGCTTGAGTCCCAAATTGCAATCTTACAACAACTCAGGAGACAGCATTTGAGAAGATACAATTTGTGCAGTGTTAGGCTGCCTATTGAACATCAGCTATGTCTGTGAAGCCTTGAAATTTGCAAAGATGTCTTCCACTTTGTGGATCTCAGTTGCTGGGACGCCTTGAGGTTCCTTGTTAGGAAATGAGTAGTGAGGGATAGGCTTTCCATAGTTGCACTGCATGGGGTTGTAGTAAGATTTGAACCCACGCATGGCAGCTACCTCTCCAAAGCCACTTCTGGAAATGATCAATACATCTGCCTGACTGATCATGATGTGATCCAAAACAACTTTACGGAATGCAGCAGCAGGGCTGTCTGTTGATCCAAATGCTCCGTCAATATGGGTTATGTCACCACCAAACATGAACACATCAGGTGTAAGGGCCCCAAACGTTTGGGCTATGTCTACAGAATCAGTCGTGAGGAAGACTTTGAACTTGCTTTGTGACAAGCTAACAATGTTGTCAACACAACTTTGGAACATTTGCTCAAGACCTTTCAGAACTGTTTCATTCTTAGATTGGCTGTCGCCGCTCCTGATTTGCAAAGCCAGAAGCTTCTTGTGTGAGCTGATGGCCAGGCCTCGGCTGTTATTGACTTGCATTTGCAGATCATGTGCTGGCACTAGGAGATAGTTTAAAATGCACCCAGCCAGAACATAGTCTTTATAGCTATTCAGCAAGTTGGCTGATGTGACAGATGGGTTGCGCAAAATACCTAAAGGTCGCCAAAAGTTGGTTATCTGTATAACCACCTCGTAGTCGTCGTAGAATGACAAATTAGCGCTTGCAAAGTCGCCTACGGATGGAAACGAGTTGAGGAAGTCTTCTTCCATATGCGTCCGCCCTTCCAGCAGACTTTCATCAAAGGTCCAGTGCAACTCGGGATTAGCGACGCGGAAGTAGTATTGTAGAGGTACAGGATTTTCGCTGTCAATGAAGAACGCTCTATCGGTCGCAAGTGCGAAAGCAAAGCTTGTCAAAATCCCTCTTTGCCTATCTCCCAAGCCTCCACAAAATGAGCGACACCTCCACACCACTGCTTTGACAGCAGGATCTCGCCGCAGAGCGGCGCGTTGCCTGTTTTCCCAGTCTTCGAAAATGCGGTGCCAACCTGACCCGCACTGATTTCTATACTCTAAAGCATCGAGCTCGTTTGCAAACATGATTCGCTCCATCTGGGCTGAGGTAAAGGAGTCATTTTGCGTGCGCTTCCCTGACCTGATCGACCCTGTAGGCGTCAAGAATGACCACCAAAGCAGTGCGGTCGCTAAATACAGCTTCATGATTCAAACTCAAGGGACGCTATAGGCAGCGACAACAAGGTGTAACAAAGCTGACAAGCGTTGTGGCTCGTCGTTGTTATCCATCGACGCGCATTGCCTTAGAACCTGCGCATGCAGGTCCTAGGTCGTCATTTATCTCAAGCTGTTAAACAAACGCCTTGCAGTGAAGCTCGAATTTCGTCATTACTAACACGCACCTTGTTAACGCGAACAGTCATGCCCTCACAGTCGAATTGCAAGAGAAGACGGTCCCCTCTCTGCCCCTCTCAGCCGCCAATCGCTGCAGATGTGCATCGGCACAAAATGGCTTTGCACACAACTTTGTTTGCAGGCAGTTCACTAGTACTGCTGCTGTACAAATATGCAACTGACCAGGGTGTGAAGAATCATTAGAACGCCCGGCAATGCTGCTGATGTTGAAAGGTCACTTGAAGCGTTTATGCACTGACACAGCAACCTGGAGGTGCTCAGTGCAGGAAGCCTCTATGCATGAGTAGGTGTAGATTGCAAGTGTTGATTCAAAAACAGAGTACAATTTGTTTGGGATTGGCAAACACATGTGGTCTTGAGTTTGCAAACACATAGCACTTTGCAAGACAATTCAGCAGCCCCTGGGCAGGCCAAGATTTGGCACACACAGTGATTGCACATAGCGCAAAAGCTAAACTTCAGTCAGTTGTGTAGTGCCAGCCCATTGGTGGGCAAGATTGCTGTTACAGCACAGGATACGATCTGCCCTGCTAAGCATTGTTCTGTCCCTCTCAGTACATCAGCAGCTGATGGCATAGCCGCATGCAGCAACGCTTGGGCTGCAATGCTGCAGTGCTAGTACTGTCATCCGACTTTTGCAAGGAAGCAGCAGGCACATCTCAAGGACTATGCATGGTGTGAGACCGTTTAGTTGGCTGTTTTGGAGCCTTTTTGGCGCATCATGCACAAGCTCAACAGGTCCATTGTCTGCAATATAATTACAACATGCCATATGTCTGCAAGGTGCGCATGCAAATTATTGCAAAACTGCTCATGCTGTTTCAGCAGATGCAAATGCTCATGCTGTTCCAGCAGATGCAAATGCTCATGCTGTTTCAGCAGATGCAGCAGACAGCAGTTGCTGTACGACACTGTGCTGCTCAATCATCAAATTTGCTGAATGATATACATACCTCCAACAGCTATCCAACATCTCTCCAACAGGTCTGTTGTTGCTACTTGCAAGGGGCGAATGCTCATTCTCCTTTTCTGCAGCAGATGCAGGACAGCTGATTCAGCAGTGGCGAAGATCTTCAGGAATGCCGCGGGTGGCCCTCAAGCTCAACTCAAGGCTTGTTTCAGAAAGTGAGAACATTCTGTAGCATGTGGCATAAAGGTGCTGTGGGTATAGCTGCAAATGATTCACCAACAATGTTAAATGCAACTTGCTGTATGACATTTGTTGTGCCCTCAGATCAGCTGCTGATGGTTGAGTCTGACCTACAACATCGAATTGTGCTAGCCACAAAGGCAGCAAGCAAGGTGTGTCATTGCTATTGCAGACTGACTGGCTGCCTATTTGGCAAATATGACACCCTCTGATGAGCCTAATACCGGATTGCACAGCATCGCAGATATTGTATGTGCAAAGAAAACTCCCACATACAGCAACTGCTTAATTGCTGCTTGCATCACCATCAGTCACGTGTCACACTACACATGCACCCTTCCTTCCTGACATCTGTCTAGACCCAAGTGATATAATGAAGAAACAGACTGTCTTTGGCGCCCAAATTTTTGTTCACCTGGTAGGTTTTGGGCACATCACATACCTGCTCACAGCAAACATGCTGTTCACATCGAGGTGCAGCACAATGCTGACTGCACCTATGGCCAGCCTGTGTATGCAAGCCTTTGGACCCAGCAGGCATGGATCGGAGCAAGCATGTTTTTCTGAGAAGCACACATTGCAAGCGGTATGAAAGGCTACAATTCTTCTATGTAACTTGCGAGAACAAGTTACTGCTGGAGAATGTTGCCGTACAGGCACAGGCATGTTGATCAAGTTACAGGACTTTCATTGCCTTCTAAGCTGACTCTTGCAACATGCAGCACAACAGACAATTGACAGCGTGGTGTTGCTTTACATGCGCATTAACGTCATGTCCCAGCATGACAGTCAAATATTCATTGTTGCTTACTTGAGCACAGTGCAGGATCTGAACCATGAACATTAGTCTGCGGTGACATGAAGCAGTGAAGCATTCAACATAGCTGAACGCAGAAGGGCTGTGTGTGTCTGGTGCTCTTGCATCTGTTTTGTAAAGCACCTTGACAAATCAGCTGAACTGTAAAGTTCTCCATCTCTTGCAACCTGATAAGATGCTGCATGATGGCTTTCATGACCAACCTTTTGCTTGTTTGCGTCCGAGCAGAACATTGCACATGTAGCTGCATGATGGCTTGAGCTGCAGTCACAATACATCCTCTTTAAGAATGGCACAGCATATAAGATTCCAGTCTGCAAAGCAGCTCTTGTTGCTGATCCTTCTGACCAAATTTATACCTGATTTCTGGCTCTCTGCAAATGGGCGAGTTGATGTAATCAAATGAGTATGCAGAGCTGATTTGATGCATGTATTCAAATTAAAGTCTCACAGGTGACATCCCTATACATGACATCCCCATACCTGCACACCTGATCTACCAAAACCTTGGCAGGCACAAGTCAGCATGCTTGCAGATGAAGCAATAGCAGTCATTACACCTGCTTGGGACATTCTCTTTCCTGATGACATGTGTGAATACATTGACAATCGGTGCTGATGCGCAAGGCCCTGCAGCAAGAGAGCACTTGCAGTCACGTTGAGTTGTTGACGTCAGGAAAGGCTGTTGCGAGACCTGTCCGCTGTGAATTAGATCGGCATAATCACAGCAATGCTGCAACGGGCCACTTGTCATGCTGGTGCAGCAGCTTTTGCAATGTACCATGTTTTGCAGTGTGTGGATGCTGCCATGTAGCACTGTTCATGTTGCTGACCTCATGCACAATTGAGACGTCGTGCATGAAACGCATCTGGAGCTCTGAAGAGTGCTTGTGCGGTCGTTCTACTATCCACATGCAAGCAACAGCCCAGCTGACTTGACAGCCACTGTTGCTGTCACTTCTTCAATTGGCTGCTGTCTTTTGGTCAGGATCTTGGGACATCAAGCGCCATTTGCAGCTGTTGATTAGGTGTTGTGCAATGTTCATTTGGCCAGGACTTGCCATCAGCAGACCCCTGTCCATAATGCACTCTGCTGATAAGAAATAAGCTGACACAGCACAAATGTTTCAATGCTCAAGGTTACCAGCAGAGCATGAAATCTTTCCTGATTTTTTTTGTGCAGCAATACAGCTTAAAAAAACATATAGCACAGTAGGTTTTGGTGGCTTTTCTGTTGTTACACTTTGCTATGCAAGAAGTCAACAGGGATATTGCATAGAGCTTCAAAGGAAGAGCAGCAGCAGAAACACAAACTTCCTGATGTCATAGTACACAATTCTACAAGCAATCAAGTTTAAAGCAACCTATAGGACTACAGCGCCTAGAGTCAATGCCACCAGTACAGCCGCCAGAGCACTCAATCCCATCTGTGCAGCTCCACTAGCTGCAGCACAAGACGACAAAATTAGTCTGATACATGACATCAGATTTGACCTTGCAGTATGTGAGCAGCAAAAGAAGGCTTACTGTTTTTGACTTCTGTTACAGAGGCCGATTTTACGGTGACTGTGCCGTAGGTGCTTGAGGGGAACAATTGCGAAACACTGTTTGCGTCTCCGAGAGCGGCTGAGAAGGCGATGGCTCCTGACGAAGAACCGTCAAGGAACGTCGTGGTACTGTCTACCACAACAGAACCGGTGGTGACGCTGTTGATGGTGACTGCAACATTGTAGCCGTACGCTTCCAGAGAGTCAACGATCGATTTTTTGTACTGCACAGCAAAACACGAATCAGTACTTATGTGCTGCAAAAGACAAGCTAATGCCTTTGGACAAAACTTACGTTGTTCTGAGCTGTGGTGTCAAAGGCTGCAGCGTTTGCGAACGAGGAAAACGCTATGACAGATCTCACAGCAGGCAAAGTTGCGTTTTTGCTGACAGTGGAGTTGGTCCCGTTGCTGCTTTGAACACCTGCAACAACGCTATAGAAAATTTAGTGACGAAAATCAGTCGCGAGCGTTTGTCCAGAGGGTCACACGAAACTTGCCTGCATAGTGAACTGGTGGTGGAGGTGCAGATGCTTTGGGTGAAGAAGGTTGCTGGGTTGGAGCAGACGAAGCATATTCAACGTCGTAGTCAAGACCCTCTGCTAGCAGGGTGCGCTTGCCCTTGACGCTTTCCCCTGCAAACATGTGCAAATTGGCTGAACGGTAGTGGTCGCTGAGGATAAGAGTCAGCACCCATCAAAATCAGTGCTGTACCATTGGCAGCTGTCAAGCAGCCCTGAGCGACCTGCAGGGGCCAGTCAAGTCAGTGGGCAGAAAGTTGCAACAGGCAGCTGCACCGCGAGCAAGACCAGTCGTGTAAACCTCACCAAAAGCACTAGCGCTGCGATGAGGATCTTAACCATCTTGCTTCTACGAATCACGAACCGTACTCACGAACAGCGGTCACGAAACGCAGAAGCAAACAGCCAGAGCAGCGAGGACAGACGATCTCACGACTTACGAGTACGGATACCTGGCGTTTTCAAAGTTCATATATTGCTAGGGCCTGCGAAACCCTTCACGTAGACGATCAAAGCCACCCGCTCGTGGGGGGTAAGGTGTGGGGTAGGCTCCTGGGTCCCCCTATCGATTCTTACGAAACAGCGGCGTTATGGGGTCTGATTCTTGACGTCTGCCAGGCTCGAACAACATGTTGAACAGCAGGAGATTTGATTCAGGACGCGAGCCATGATTGTGCACATGAGCTCTGTGGTTTTGCTTCAATTCCTTTTTCTGTTGTAACGCAACAGCCTTGACCGGCGATGTCCCAAAACGTCATTTAAGATTTTGCATCAGCCAGCTTTGCGTAATAAGTCATACATCTATTTTGGGATATTGCGGCAAAAGTTGAAACCTTGCGTTCGTAATTTTGCGCCGGCGGAACCCACTGTTTGTAACAACACAACAGCCTTGACCGGTGATGGGCCCAACAGGTCGTTTAAGTCCAACCTGCAAAACGTTTTGCATCAGCCAGCTTTGCGTATGCATTTTGGAGCAAGCCCGTGCGTGTTCATCTTACTATGGATTTTCTAGACAGCAATGGCTAGCCAAATTATGCAGGCAGCACCCATATTCTGACCACACGTTCTGCTTGTTCTGCAATTGCACCAACAGCTTCACAGCGCTTCAAGAAATACCTGAACAACCAGAACAAGCTGCCTGATTGATTTGTCGGAGGTGTTGATGATCAGTGTGCATGTCAGGAAGCTGCTTAAGCGATCAGTCTGGCATTGCTCAACAATGGCAGTGCTCTCAGGACTATTGGTTGCTCTGCAGCTACTGTGTTTGGACTGCTGTACACCAAGTATCTGCAATAGGCGCTGCAGGACTGCCAGAGTCTGTGCTTTGCATCAGGGCTTTGCTATGTTGAAGAAGGCCATGTCTGCATAATCCTTCCCTGACAAGTCTGCTTGCATCAATTCCAGACTATGACAGTAACATAGCCGGGGCTCTGCTTTCATGCCGCTTGCCGCACAATTGACAGAGCCTAGTGCAATTGGTCACATTTGTGCAACCAAGCAGAATGAAGCAAAGACCAAGGTGGTGCACCTTCAGCACAACTTGCTGTCAAACAGATCAAGTGCTACGGCTTCTGAACACTCTTGCTATACCTGAGGGAAAGTCTTGAAAGCATTTTGCTCACAGACATGAGTGATTACACAATAATCAGGCTGTGTTCAGGCACCCTCAGGACTTATCAATTGGTTACAGCTGCACAGCATTGTAGCCTGGCGTACCTAGTTACATACACAATTTAGGACATGTGACTTAGGATGCACATCTCTGGTTCTGTGCCGCCATCTGGGTATGCTTGACCATACAGCGGTATTTTGTCACACGCTGACCTGTCCAATGAATCAATAAAGCCTGAGCCTGGACGCAATGCTGAGTATTGCAGAACTCCTTGTAGAATCTTTGATCATATCGAGCATCACATTGCGCTTTCAACTTTTAGTGACCAGTTGTTTGCTGATGTGTTGCTCATGCCTTGTACATGTTGCATGAAAGCCTGCACAAGTTGTCATGGGCTGCAGCTGCCAACTGTGTGGATATGTTTGCACATCAAGAGCCTTTGCACTGTTGTAGCTCTTAGTCAGTCAAATCAAGTTGCCAAGTTTGATTGGATGTCGGTTTTCCGTAGTGACCCTCAAGCTGATATAGATGATGCTGCAATGAATGCTTCCTGTCTACATCAATTGAAGTAGGCGTTTTCCTTGCACTGTGTAGCTGGCAGTATGCTGTGCCTCTGATGCCTGTGTCACATGAGTACCATATAGCTGAAGCTGCATTCGGTGTAACAAAGCATGCTAAACCTAGTGGGCATCTCTAATTTCAACATCCAGTGGGGTATGTTGAGCAGGACAGTCAGAAGGTCTTTGACTGTGTTTGCTGACAAGCCAAACTTTCTGAAGACAGTGGAATCTGTCGGTTTCAGAGAACACAGTACCAAAGTTATGCATATCAAATGTACCTTCTACAATCATGAGACGTTCATGACAAGGTTGATGCGCTATCTGGTGCATACTGCGCTGCTTGGCAGTAAGGCCTCTGGCAATCAGTGGCGTTTCAGCTTCTGTTGCTGTTGGTGCTGATGCTTGTTACCGTCGTGGGAGGTAGCAATGCAGTGAAATGCTGCTCGTGTCTTCTATACTGTGCTGCTGGTACGATGGCTGGCAGCTTGTGTGATGCCTCCCATCATGTAGCCATCTTGACTGCCCTCTACCGCTGTGGAACTGCTGCCACAACACAATGGCCTCACTGAATCCATCACAGCTGCTGCCTCTGATGTCATTGATAGCATCAGTGGTGCGGGTGCTGCAAATGCTCATGCTACTGTTGCGTGTAAAGCCATAGTGTGTGTGCTGGTTATTGCTATTGGTTGTGCCACTGCTGTCTATGCTGCTAACACAGCTTGTGCTGCTGCCGCTGCCCAACAAAAAAGTGTCAGCATATGTGCTCCTACTACCCAGAAAATGCATTCTGTGTACGTGATGTTGTTGCGACCTCTGCTGCTGCTGCTCCCACCCAGTCAATGTAGTCAGCGCATGTGATGTTGCTGCAACTTCTTCTGCTGCTGCTGCTGCTGCTGCTGCTGCTGCTGTGTAACGCCTGTCGCAGCTACAGCAGCTTGCAACAATGAAGGTCTGAGAACTGCATCTGCCATGATCCAGATTGATGTTGCTGCTTTTATTGCTGACACAAACACACATGGCAGTGCTGGACAACATGTATCATAAGGCTGCTCTAGTGCCTGCCTCTGTGGCCAACAACAATTTGCTGCTGGTTGCTATGAATTTCGCATGATACTGCATTGATCAATCAGCTGTGGTATTACTTGCCCCAATGATGGGGGGCGCTTCTGTGACAGTGTGGGGTTGCTGCCTCTGTGTTCTTTGCCGTCAGGTGAATGTCTTGTTGCTGCTGTCTATCTGTTATCGACAAGCTCAGATGCTATTGCTTTTGCTGCATGCAGCTAACTACTTTTGCTTATGCTACTGCTGCTGCTGCCAAAGCCTAGTACGCTGCTCGTGCATATTGTATAGGACATGCTGTACATGCGCTGTTGCAAGCAAGGACAGACCTGCTGCCAATGTGTTGTGCAATCAGGACAAGCTCACCAACAAAATCTGGTGGTTGCTGCTTGTTGGCTCTGTGATAATCAGTTTTGATGCCAAGTTTGACTTTGTGCTAGCCTGCTTCCAGTTGGTATGCATAAGCCACAACATGTAGGCCAGCAGCACATCGCCGGCACACTTGCAAAATTGCAAGCAGTTTGTTTGCTTGTGTCAAATAACAAGGCAATTGCTTTGACAGTGCATGAAATTGCTGTGTGCTTGCTAGCAGACAATCCAAGGCTTGATAGTGAATGCTGATTCCAATACCACCGTTGCTGCTGCCAGCAATGCACAGGCTGTTGCCCATGCTACAAAGAAAGCTTTCGATGGTGTGTACCAACATTTGAAATGGCACAACACCAGCTGCTTACAATGCTAGAGCAAATCATGCTGCTTTCTTCTGCTGCTGCTGCTGCTGCTCATGAAAGCAAAGTGCTACTTCCTGCTGGACTTGTCGCTTGCTAAGGCTGAGACTTGACAGTTGCTTTTGACTGTTGCTAACTGAGCGACAAGGCATGCAGACTGCGCAGACCTGTAGTACGCCTCATGTCTAATGTGTTGTTGCCCAAGCTTGTCTTGCTGCTGCAGCCTGCCCTTTGCACTGCCTGGTACAAAGCTTGCTGCTGAATCTTTTGCTACATGCTTTTTGGCGCTTGCCAAGTTGGGTTCAAGTGATGATACTGTCTTAGAAATGCTGCTTGCAGTCAACAGTTCACTTGTGCAACCTTGATACTATAGACACGTCACTTGCAATCATGTATGATTCTCATGTTGCATGTGTGCCAGAAGTGCAGATGCATGCCTACTGCAGGTGCAGCTCCTCACGTCAATAAACTGGCGAGCGCGCGCATCAGATAGCAACTTTGCTTGACATGATGTCACAATGTTCAGTCAGCTATCAGGTAGGCTCTTGTGTTTGCCATACCCAGGCATTCACGTGCTGGTTGCACGCCTTCCAGTCGTCATGTGAGCAGTAATGGATTTTCTGACACACTTGTTGCTGTCAAACGGTGACGAGTAACACAAGGCACCCTGGCTGTGCTGTACCACAAATGTTGATAGCGCTGCATTCTGCTGAAGCCTATAGCCAATCCAGAAAAGGATTTCAGGTTTGTACAGCTTTGCAATTGTCTGAACACCAGCTGCTACTGTCTGAACAACAGTTGCTGATCAGTGACCTGCCACTTAGCTATTGATGTCTGGTAAATATCAGGAAGACTTCCAAACCAAGCAGAAAGATGGACAAAATTGTGCAGCACCATTCTGCTCATGCAAATCTTTACAAAGCAGTATCTATCCTGTGTTTGTTTATCAAGATACCACTTGCAGCATTTGTGTGTCAAACTTGCATGTAGCATAAATTTTGTTGGCAACAGCTCTTAGGTTGGCATAGTTGCTTCACTCTTTGACGTCAATCCACAATTTACAACAAATGTTGAGAAGCTGACCTTGCAAATCAAATGAGAGCGGCTAGACAAGTCCTGCTTGCCTGTGCAGCAGCAACAATCTGTCCTGGTAAAAGCAAAGCGCCCTTGACACAGCCTCTTTTGTGTGTGTATGTATATATATAGGGCACACAGGTCCTTGCTTTGCCTTGTGCTGACTTGCTCCTTGAGATGCCAGCGACATGCCTTGTCAGAAGTGCTTTGTGTCATGTATGCACAAATCAATGACTTTCATGGGTGTGAATTCATATAGTCCAGCTGCACACTCTAAGTGGTGATGGAAAAGCCTGGAAGTGACACTCGCAGTTCTTTTGTTGCAGCTGTTGAGCAGCCAGGATTGTCTTTGCATGTTGGCTGTAGTGGCAAATATCATGCAATGCTTCTGCTTGTGGCTTTCGATTAAACATCAACGGCATCAGCATGCACACATACTGGCAGCTGGGCTGCAATGATGTTTGCTGACACGCAGAAATGTCACGATTAGGACATCAGTATATGCAACATGGACAGGGCATTGTTGCAGACTCTGGGGTACAATAGTCCTGAGCTGTTTGAGTAATCAATTTTATGAATAGTTTTGATGTATACAAGATGATCTAAGGTGGTTAGTTGACAGGGTCCAAGCATTCACAGGTGTCTATACGACAGCCGTCTTTCTGACCAGGGTCACAAATAGGACACTCTGCAGGCCCGTCAAGCTGCATACAATCAAACAAAAGGGTCCATGACCGCTCAAGGACATGCGCCGATACAGGGTTGCTTGCAGTTTTACCCCAGTCATGTGGGTGCTCCGCATGAACCCAATGGCCATCTGGAGCTTCCAGATATTCCAGCAAGCTCACATACACCTTCTTAGGCAAGGTTAGTATCCGTTGAGAAGAGACAAGAAAAGCACCCTTCCAAAAAATTGGATAAATGTCATCTGGACTGCAAAAGCTGTGTCGCGCCATTGCCCAAATCTCTTTCAACTTGGGGATGGGAGTCAAAGCGCAATCTTTGCAGTTGCACGTCCCAATGAAACTGAGAGCCATCATGCCGGTTTGCGGCTTCAGCAAAGGCAATCTGTTGAGCATGGTGTCTCCAGCCATTGGGTCATTTATGTCTTGATGAAAAAGCGTGTGATCCGCCAGATTACCATAGTTGTGAACAATGTGCCATAAGTACACATGACTTTCACGCCCAAAGTTTTCCAAGCGGACAATCTCACCATGTTCTGCAAACCATTTCAAATCTGCATCTAAAGACTGATTGTTCTGGCAATACAAGAGCAGTTGTGGCGATAAGGCGCTGATATGAGGTGTTTGCAAAACATTTGACCAGAGTTTTGTAGCTTCGTCAACTCTTGCCACATCATAGTGTGCGACGACAATGTCTAACCGGCGATGCCTGGGTCTGCTTGAGTGATTTCTGACAGCGTCAGCGCTCGAGTGCTTTCTCGTAGCTTCAGCGCTTGAGTGATTTCTCACAGCTTCAGCGAACGTACTTCGAATGGCGTCTTTAGAGGTATCCGAGAAGATATTGCTCGCGCGGCCGTAATACAAGCTTGAATACACCACAACGGCACTCGCAAAAAAACGTAAGCCGGCCATCCCTTCCGAGGTTCTCAGAAATATCTGTGTAAGCTTCACAGCGCACTGCTGACGACGCTGAGGGTGCCGAGAAAACTTGTGAACGTTGATGGTTACATCTGCTTCGTCGTAGATCGTGGATACGTATTTAGCTTGCACCTGGTTCTGTAAATGTCGACTCTAAAAAACCAAAACCCTTGCTTCTACTCCTGGTCCTTTCTATGTTGTATCTACTTCATGTGTCTACTGTCGCAATGGCAGATCTGGCAAGCATCAAAAGCACCCGAAAGGAGGCCATAAAACGCTTTTTTGAGCAATTCTGACAACTAAGAGAAAAAAGGTCTGCAAGGTCAGACATGAACAGAACCCACTTTCCTTGAAGCAGCTCGAAAGCTTGCTTGGAAGAAAGCAACGAATGAAGCGAAAAGATTTTGAAAAGTCGCTCAAGCAGTGTTATACGAGACGCCAAATGGTCACTTGACATAAATCAGCTCAAAGTGGATGTTGATGCCAGCAAGCTGGCAAAATTGGCAGGCTGTGTCAAAAGCAGTGTGTAGTGATTTGCATGTTTGTGTACGTGTTTCAGCGCGTGATGGCTGTAATTGTTCAAGGCAGATGTGAGAAACGTCGATGTGCTTGAAAGGAGCTTGCAGCCTTGCATGCAGCATGCAACTCATGATGTTGAGATGAGTCATTGGTCTTGAATGTACGATCGTCGACGAGAGCGCTGGGCTACTCTCCCTGATACGTGCTGCTGTAGCGGCGGTCGAGACTCGATTAACGATATGGGCAGTTTATGTATGCATGCCAACTCGGTTGTTTGGGCCGTTCTGCTACTGCTGAACTTGGTTGTGTCAAAAAAACCATTTGCTGGCATGAGCGCAAAAGACATTGTTCTGGACCGTCGGCGCTTCGAGAACAAGTATGTTAAGCCTTCCTGGCAAGATCTATCGCACGTCAGGGAACCCAGAGGAATCCTGTTCCCGTCTGGGGGAGTACAGCGATTGGCCAATACGTACTTGGCGGTTCGAGTTTTGCGAGACCATCTGCACTGTCAGTTGCCAATAGAGGTGGCTCATTTTGGTGAGGAAGAAATGGATCCGTACCACCGGTCTTTGTTTCAGGTCATAGCCACAGCCATTTGAGAGCATGCGGCCCTTAAACGTATGTTGTTATGAAAAGACAATAGTTCAGTGGATCAAGTCTGCCTGCAGGAGATCAGCAATCTCCAACTCCTTGACCTGTCTACTGTCCAGCCTCTAGAGTACAAGGCAGACTCTGCCATCAGGGGCTATGCTATCAAGGCCTTTGCAATCATACACAGCTCATTTGCTGAGCTGCTGTGTCTAGACTCTGACAGCTTACCTCTAGCTGATCCATCAGCGCTGTTCCAGTCAGAACAATACTTGCAACATGGCAACATATTCTGGTCTGACGCCAATATCAATGTCTTGAAGCCTCTGGTGTATGAGATGTTTGATCTTGTGCCTCCCTGGAAACGCGATGCAGCTTTCCTTGCATCTGAAAGTGGCCAACTTGTGCTAAACAGGTATAAGCACAAAGTCCTGTGTGTCTGTTCAACTCCCTGCAGACGCTACAAGCAGCTCAATATTTGCAGTCAGGTGACTCTTTACAGGATTCATGTGTGCAGGGAGAAGCATGCTGATGTCTTACACTGGCTATGGTTCATCACTGCTAATCAAGACTTTTTCTACAAAAAGATGCATGGAGACAAGGACACCTATCTTCTTGCATTTGCCCTGGCCAATAAAATGAGTGAATACAATCAAGTCCAAGTTGGCCCTCAACTTGGGCTCATGCCATGGAGAAGACCAGAAGGCCTATTTTACATTTCATCTGGCTTTGTGCAGCCAGACTTTACAAATGCTTCAGCTTTCTATCATAGGGTTGAGGCTGGGGCCAAGTTCAAACCTGACAGCCCTCATGTCCTCAGCCCGATGTATGTGACCACGCCTTTGTCATATTCCTGGCGGCGGCCAGCAAGAACAGAAACATTTGAGGTGGAATTTGGCAGAGGTGAAAAGGCAACACACTACCGTGCTGCCAGTGTGAACATAAAAGCTGCGGATGAATGCTGTTCTGTGGTTTTGCCATCAACAGCTGATTCTGCTGAGCATGCTCCTCCTGCAACCTATAACACATCCTGCTCTTGCCCTTCAACTTCCAGCTCGGACAACCACATGATGCTGGCCATACCAGTGCATTATTTTCCAGTGCTGCAAGACATCATTTCAATTAGTCATCGAGTCTTTTCAACATACCGGCATGATCTTTGGCAACACGAACAGGCCAGCCCCTCTTGAGAAAATTGGCAAGAGGTTCATTTCCTCAATTGACGCTTTTCAAGTAAACACTATGCCTAAAGTGAAATACAGGTTTGTCAACAAGCTTTTTTGCTGTCAGGCTGAGCCATTGCGCAAAGTATGCTGTCCAAGCACCAGCAATACAAGTTGGCAGAGAATGGCATTTTCCTGTCAAGTGGGTCATTGCAGCTGCTGCAGGCCAATCTTTGCACACCTCAAGTACAGTTGCAGTTGAGTCCTAGCTTGTTTGCGCTCGCGTCCTGGTTGTGTCAGCAGTGAGTAAACACCTGAGTTCAGCATGATAAAAAGCACTAGTGGTCTTCTCTTACACTCGAGTTGCTTGTCGCCAGGAACTGGTGCACATCAAGTGATGCAACACAATATGCGGTGATGTGACCACAACATCTAGCTTATGCTGCCTCCTCGCATATGCTCTTCGGCCTACAATACACATAGAGGTAACGAGTGCCACCGGGATTGGCAGTATGATTGGCAGTAACAATCATGCAGCCTGATGAGCGCTTGACTTCGTGCATGTTGTGCTCATTAGACTTGACCGCAGGCTGCCCTGCATATTAGCTGCTATTGTCTCAATACAGTTCTCAGAACGAGTCTGCAAGAGTGGCTTGACATTCATGAATCTTTGCGCAGGTATCCCCTCGTTGCGTCCGATGCAGATCAAGTCCGACAGGCGTCGGTGTTTCAGAACAGCTGTGAAGATTTGCAAGTGACTGTTCATAAAAAGATTTCCACGTGATAGCGGTGCGCCCGTCGTCCCATGCGGCTTGCGGCTTGCTAACGCAAGGGGTCCCCCCGTGTGGGTTTGGGAGGACCTGGCAGGCCCGATTTATGCCGGTTCAGGTTCCAATTCGTCCAGTCAGTCGGCCGTTCATCCTAAAGTAACAGTTAGTGTGGCATCTTCAAGCACGCTTCATAGTTTCTGTGATCTCTGCTCTGGCATTGATATCAAAACCAAGGGATACCATGACTGGCACAGCAATGTCCAATATTGCATACAACAATGCAATCAGGCCCAACATATCTGTACAAATTAGATCGCTTCGCAAATGTCAAACACTGCACGGTGCACTCTAGACAGGCTTTGCATTTCATATCGAACGCGAAAAGTAGGTTGTGGTTGATGCGAAGAGGTCCTTCTGGGCAACGACAAGAGGTAGCTGGGCTTTGGCCCAGCTTTGGGGGGTGGGAGAGGGGCAGGTTAGTCAGACGTTTGCCCGGTCTCAGAAGCCAAAGCAAGAACAACACACGGTGTCTTAACACCCCTCAGCCACATGCTTCCCTAATGGCGACAGAAACCATTAGTGAGCATTTACAGTCAACAGACTTGTGCAAAAACTTGCGCAGACTGTTGCGGAAGTCTGTCTGCGGCTGTGTTGCAGACACATAACACAAGACGTGGAAGCTGAGTCCTCTAGCCCGAAGCGTTCACTGTTTTGTGGTAACATTCTCACTACTCCCGGGGTGCCGAGCAGCCATAACATTAAACACACAAGTTTGTATCAATAAGCACTGAAGGTAATCTGCACTGGGACTGGCGCAAGACTTGTCACCAGTAACACAGGAACGGAACAGTCCTGCCAAAAAGCAGCACTAAGCCGTGCTGTAGCAGGACCAAGGTCCGCTTCTGCGTCCCCCCGTGTGTACGCGCTTGGCTTCGCCTCCACCTGTCAACATCTACCGTGGTAAAGATCCGCGCAGTACTCATCTGGAAAAATTGTATAAGACAGCTTCAGTCAGCGTTGCAATCGTTGCATGCAAGCGTACCAAGACTGTATCTGGCATTCGCCTAGCCAGTGCTGCAGCAAATCTGCAATATATTGGAGGTGGTACAGTCCTTTCAATGCTGTTGACATTGAAACATTACTTTGATCTGAGTCAGAGGGCAGCTCAAGATTGTGCTGCTGCATCTATGAATTGAGGAAGCACCACACCGCCCCTACTGTGTTGATGAGCACATAACAGGACCTTGAGCTTGCAAGAAACATGACAATTACACTGTTTGGCTATTGTTTGGCAAGCTCAGCATATGATTTTTGCCATGATGCCCCAGCAACAGTGCTCAAGCGGTGAAGGCATCTGCATTTCAGACTGCAGAATGAAAGCATGTATGCAAGTGGACAGTCAGACCAAACGCATGCAGGATTTCCCAGCTGTTCCAATAGGCAGAAACCTGACAGCGGTGCAGATATAAGCAGCCTGACGTTACATTTGCCAAGCAATCAAAGCCAAACACGCATGCAAGAGGCTACCAATGGCTTCAAACATCATGAGACTCTCTGTCACAAAATGTGGCATGCAATCATGAGGTTTGCACTTGCTGAGTCAGCACATGTCATATGATGACAAGCAAGGCCACCAGCTGTCCTGACCTGTTGACAACAAAGGTCAATGTGCTACAGCCGGAATCCTCATGCACGAAAGACATTGCCAATGCATGACAATATGCTTATTGACTCCAATGATCAGATTTGACCGTTTGAATGTCCAGAGCCTTGAGGGCCAGTTGTCATGTCCTCACTCAGTTGCAATTGCAGTGGGCACATACCCTGTGTCTGTCTGCTATTGATCTGACTGTGACCTACGCAGCAAACATGCGGGTGCCCATATGGCATGCTTGCGCTGAACAGAGCAGCAGCTGTCCAGTCTGCTTGCCACATCAGACACATGAGCGATTGGCGCTTGTCCGTCTTAATTGAGGATGCTCTCATGCCAAAGCTGCTGGTTGGGAGCTACAGCCTCACAGCGCTGGCAGCCTCACAGCTGGTCATCTTCCCTGTTGACGGGAAAGGCAAGGGGCTATTCTCTGTATATATCCATTGCTTACTGGCACACTGCAGGGGAGAATAGTTGGAACCATTTCTTGATTCCTGCATGCCATCTCTGCGCGACGGCCACGGTAGTCTTCTCTGAAGAGGGAAACGCCTCATAACCCTGGCTTACTGCTGCATGCAACAGGGTGCTTCCACAAACAGCTGCAGGAAATGGAGTCATATATGCAGCACATACCTGTCAATGGATCAAGATGCCTAGCACGCATACTGTTTTACACAGTCTACAGCATACAGCGCATATTATGGGAATGCACAGTCTGTCCAGTTTAGACTAAATGGCTGATATGCTACACAGATCAGCAGTGATAGACTGCAATGCGCAACCCCTGAACACAGGAGGAAATGTGAGATGGCATGTCTTTGCCTTGCGTTGGTCGAGTTGCGTGCCCACATGAAGTGACAGCACCTGAAATGGTCCATGCAGGTACTTGGTGCTGGTGATGCCTGACTGATCACCTGGGACTGCTAGCTCAAGGTATGTTGACAGCTGCTTGCTAGAAACAGTGCTGCTGTCACTGCATGCATTTCAAAAGCATGCCAGCACCTCAGCAGGACAATATGCAAGCTATGAACACTTAGTAGCTGCATATGGCCTTGGCTACAAGGGAGAACTCTGTGCTGTCTGAACAAGTTGGGCAGGCTTCAACAGCACAGCTCAAGAATTGGCCAGCTCAGACCCGACACAGCCTGAGCACTGCATGGCAATGCTTGATTTTGTGGCAGCAGCAGAACAGCAGTCACATGACAGGACATCTGTAATGTCTAGACCTCCAAGATCTTCCACAAAATATAAGCACAGCCGGCCATGAAAGCTTCGCTCAGCGTTGTTGTCATTGCGCCATATGTTATCAACCCATGTGACAAGCTCGGGCCAAAGGCTATACCAGCAGTATTTGTGATACAGAGCCACAGAAGGCTTGGCTGTGCTAAGTTTCCCTTTGAGCCTGGGCCTGTCACGTGGGAGACTGTAACAAGCTCAGCTGACAAACTGAGCAAATGCGAAGTGAAAGCAATCTGGTTGGCAAGTTGCGCATGCAGTCAATTGATGGCTGCATTTAGAGCCTGACGAGCATTACAATGATCTTGTGCATGTATGAGTGCTCTGCCACGGTCTCACTTTGCTGAGAGATTGAAGTGTTGTGGTTGTAAAGTACCGGTCTAGTGCTTCCTGGCTTGAACAACCTGCGTAGCACACAGTGCCATGTATGTAGCATGAATGGCCTCATGAACAGACTGGGGCATATTTGCATAGTCACCTGCCTCATGTCTATGTCCCTGCCTGTGTATTTTGCATGTGGTATTTTGCAGACTGCGGGCTGCGTTCAGCTGAGCACCATGTCAAGCATGGCACCTAGTGCTGATGCTGACACGCTGCGTGTGACTCACACCAGTGCTGCGCCTGCTGACTGCAGCTGACTTGCGTGGGCCAGGTTGATGCTGTTCAGAGTAAGCAGTCAACTGCAAGCTGAACACGCACATATGTGCACAACTGCTCACAAGTGCAAAATCAACGGAACAGCTGTGGCAAAACCTCTACCTTTTGCACAGTCTCTTATGTCTTGATCCCAAAGACTTTACGTGCAACCTCATCGCTTGTCATGTCATGCCTCCATACATTCTCCAGGTTTCAGAACACTCACTTACAACCTGAGGGGTGTACAGCTTGCTGTGACAATTGGCGGAGCTAAATGCGCAGGTGAGCAAAGCAATCCATCCAAATCCACTTCAAAAGCAGGCAGACTTGAACCAGAGTCATTCAGTTTCAAAAATGTGTTCAACAAAATAGAGTTATGCTTACTGCATAAGCTTTTGCTGGAAGTTGCAGGTTTGGAGCAAGGCTTGCTCAACCGGCAGATTTCTGAGACTCTGTAAAAGTGCAGCATGCCCAGAAAGATTGCATAGGCCAGTAAGCTGGCCTTTTTGACAGTCATGGCCTTCCAAGGACTGCTTGCCTATACTGCTTGCAAACGCAAAAGCTGCAAAACGAGCAGCTTTTCCAGGTCAAGGAGACATGCCAGTGACCTCATTGCTACAAAAGCTTCCTGCCGCAGAGTTTGCTTTGATTGGATGCATTTCAGGCCGGGCTAGGCCTGTCTGGCCACACGGCCAATACTTCAATATGTCCATGATACACAAAACATTGCGCTCAGCAGGCAACAATTTTGAGTAGACTGTTTTTGCCTCAAACTTGATCAGAGGATGCCAGGACCATTTTTTTCAAGACAGACTGAGCACATGGCATTGCAGCAAATTTGCAGTCAGAGCAGTTGTCAAAAATATTTGTCAAGGGTGTGCATGAAGTGTCCTGCTCTTGATGTTTGGCACGCTAAGCTATCTGCTTTACTGGCCACCTTCACTTTGTGAAACGTGACTGCTGAACAAGGCAGTAGTGCGGACAAGTGCCATTAAAGTCAATTTCCAATGCTCTGCTGTCCTCTGCATCCATTTTTTGTACACTTGTGCTGCATTATCCTGGTGAAACTGGTGCATCGTAGACAGCATGTGGTCGCAAAACTCATGCATGCAGCCCTTGCCAGGGATAGCGTCAGAGTCTGGGAATGCGGGATTTGACCTTAAAAAGCAGCAAAGCAGCCTAGCTTTTGGACTGCAACGCGTTGAGGCATTGTCATGCTGGCTTTGCAGATGCGTGGCTTATTGCGATGGCGCAAATTGACCGCTAAACCGTGCAAGCGCTCAATGCGCACACTTGGCCGCAAGCCGAATGAACACCTGTCTGCCTGACACGCAACCAGCATGTCGTCACGGCGATTTCATTTTCTGAGCACAGTAGGCGACGCCGTCAAGCTCGTTAGCGACTGATTGCAAGGGTAAGCTCCAACTTGAGGTCGATCGCTTGACCTTAGCAGCAAAGCGCACTCATTGCCGACCAGTCTTGAGTCCCGCCCGACCTTCTGGTAGCTGATCTGCACTGATCAGCATTACAGAGACAGGACAGAAACGCCTATGAATTGCTCAATTTCCCTCCTTGTGCATAGCGAGCCTTGAGATGTAATGAGGGTCCAGTTGGAAAACAGGGGGGAAGCAATAAGGGGTTGTTGCACTGTGGCTTCGCAGCTTGAAGCGACACAATCCTCATGCAACATATCTGAGCAGTCAGGGGTCATGTTACGACTGCCTGTGGCGTGCATCGGCGGATGGTGCTTGGCTACCGTTCTTGCAATACTGTACCTGAAAAGCGTCACACGCGTGGTCGCAACACCTTACGGAAAAGGAAGACTAGCAGTAAATAGCCCTTCGCCACGTTGCTGTGTTTCGTCGGACTGTCTACAAAAGCAAGAGAATAAGCCCTTCGCAGTGGTCACAAGCCTGCGTTCAGCAAAGTACATGGTTTCCTTGAGGGACATGCAGTGCTCGCTGAAACGGACCAACCCGGACCTCAACCTGATCGTACTAGCAGTTGGTGGAGAGCTATCTGACGAGATTGTGGCAGAAATTAGGAGCTTCGCAACTTACCGAGAAGTGCCCAACATTGAGTACAACAACACCAACGACGCCAGATATGGCAAGAACTGGTTCAAGCTCAATGCATGGGGTATGACCGAGTTTGCAGCTATTGTTTTGCTTGATGCTGACACAGTTGTCCTAGGAGACATCAGTCATGTGTTTCATTTGCCAACTGATTTTGCTTGGAGCTATTTGAACGCTCCTGATTACAATTGGAACAAGGGTGGATTCATCATGCTGAGACCGTGCCCCAGCGTCTTGGACCATATGCTTACAATTCTCAAATATGATGAGTCCAAACACTTCACAGCACATCTTGCTGAGCAAACTTTCCTTTCTTGGTACTATGAGTACACTGGCTACAGACTGCCTATGATCTATAATGCAAATGTCAACTACCTCACATCATCTGGTAGCACTGCTGGGGGTGCTGCACCTCTTGTTGTCCATTTTTCAGAGAACAAACTGTTTGACATAGACGAAACCCATCGGCATTGGCACTACATGTGTCATAGGTATTACAAGCAGCACAAGAACTACTCTGACGTGTATCAGCGTTCATGAGATGCTGCTTTGTAAGGTCTTGCAAGTGCATACAGAGCCTTGTGTACATGCTTCTGAAAGCAGTTGTTTTGCACAGTCTGGTAAAGCAGAGTGACATTTTCTTGATGCTACATTTACGGCATTTGCCTTGTTCAGACAAGTGCTTCTTGAGCAGAAGCAAGAAGATGAAGCACATGAGAGCTATTTTGATTTGTCTTGTCTTGAAGTTACAATTGCTTTTGTCAATACCTAATTGAATAGCCAGAAGAGCTTTGCATGCAGACTAGACATCTCTGCAGACATTATGGCTGATGCTGCAGTTTTGCTTTTTGCTTAACAATGCTGACACAATTCTATCTATCTTGAGCCTGAGGACGTTGACATCATTGATCTCAAGCCAAATAGGGAAACAGTGTGGAGCACGAGTGCTCTGCCGGCCCGTGTTTTCCTGACACAAGGTGTAGCTGCATGTCTCAGCACAACTGCAATCAGTGCTCATTGATATTTGGTCTTGCAAGCTTTGACTAAATCTAACGGGGACCAGGTACAGAAGTTAAATAATGCAGCAATCATGCAGTGCGCGGGCCCAAAGTTGGGCAAAGAGCAGATAGACAGAAAGCTATATGGTGCAATGCTCACCAAAAGCATGCACCATGCATGGTGCACCATATGGTCTCTTGTGTCAAAGACTGTGAAATATTGCTTGATTTGTTAGCTTCTGGCTTGATTTCAAGGTCATTATTTGTCACAGAATGCCAGAAGCATACATGAGCCAACTGATTGCTTGCTGTCAAGCCTGACCATTGTGAATGCATTCCAGGTGCAGCTTCTTGTTGCACTGTGAAGGCAATGTCTATTGCATGCAAGCTAGTGCTTTCAAATCTGTTCAAATCAAAGCTGACTGTCAAGGCCTGGCATGTCGTCACAATGTGTAATTTCAATCAGCAAGCAGCAAAATGGGCCCTAAGTACTGGAATTTCTTGTGTTTCATTCATGTGTGTTGTGTTGTGACTCTGAACACGCTTGACTGGCAACAAGAGAGGTATATTATGCTCCTTGATGCAATGCCTGACATCTAATGATGCACTTAGTAGGGGCTGCAAGAAGACTGCTCCACTAAATCTTCCGTACAGCCAGCTATTTGTCACCTTCTTTAGCATGATTTACGCTGTGAAAAGCCCAATGCAAGCACTTTGCGCCGGACAAAGGTGAGATCATTGCTGGGGTGTTCATCAGCACTCAGTAACTTTGACGTGGCACCTTTCATGCTTGTGCACAAGAGTGATGCTATTTTCAGCAACAACTCTTCAACACTATGTAAGCAAACAAAGCAGTAAAGGATGCTGTATGCACTGTGCATCCATTGTATAGGTCTGCAAAAGACAGCGCTTGTGTATGTACATACACGTCATGCGTGTATCACATGTATGTACATAACAGTTGCCTGCAGCATTGATGACACTATTCACCATAGCTCACATAGCAGTCACATTCAAGTGATCAACAAGAAAGCTGCCGTGTTGCAATATGCAGTGACGGTCCCGACAGCTATCAAACACATTGTCTATGACTTGAATGGTCCGCGCCAATTGGCTTCCTGGTTTTGGCGTGTGGCCGTCATGACCAGGATATCGTGTGTGCAATGACATGGTCGCTTGTATGCTGTTGACAAAGGTCTGTGTGTCTTGAACTGCATCAAGATGCGGGCATGCTGGATCAGCTTTGGTAAAGAGCTTGAGGTGCCTGATGTTTTTTGCCTTTGCATGGATATGCAGCCAATGCTGATCCCACCAACCCTGCAAGCAGCGAGCAGGCTTTTTCTTGTGTATGACACAACATTTTTGTACTGAACGCATTAGGGGCCATGCCTGAAAATGGGGTGCCAAAAACTGCTGTTCCTTACCAGAGGGTGGTCTAAAAGAATGTTGTCCCCATCATCACCATAGTCTGCATTTGCTGCCATCACAGACTTCAGCACACAGATGTTGTAAATGTCTCGGAACTTTTTGTGGTCTGTGACTGGCTGATACCCCTTTGGCCCACACACATCAGTCATTACTCGCCTACGCCATGCCTTACTGTCCTCGTATGGTAGGGCGTAGACAGTGTTGAGTATGCGGAGGGCCAGAGGTGACTTGGCTTTCAAATAGTATATGTGGTTGTTAACCCAGCGCATCACAAACTGGTATCCTACCTGCACAATCATGTTGAGTAATCATAAGCCAACATGTCCAACCAAGCCACCCACATCTGGCATTTTGATGTCTGCAGCAGGCAAGCTTACCTGAATAGTCACAGGGTAGACATCTCTCAACAGCAAGACATCTGTATCTATCCAGAGACCACCATACTTATACAACAAGACATGCCGAACAAGGTCTGCAAAGCCAGCTATGTAGTCACCAAAGTCAATATTGAGTTGTGTGCTATTGGCAAAATATATGTGTTTGGACAACGGTGTTCCCTTTATTTCTGACTGCCATGCTAACTGCTTGACAAGCACCACATCATCAAATGTGTCAAAGAAACTTCTGGTCTGGTCAGTGACGATCTGGTCGACTTGATCTGTCCAAACCCATAAACGAGTTCTTCCTAAATCCTGAGTAAGCAGAAATGCTTTGATAGATAACAAATTTGCTTCCCAATTATCTCTGTTCAGGCTGGCCAGATACATGTGGACTATCAACAATGGTTCATCTTGGCAGATGTCGTTTTCTGAAAGGCAGTCCTGACACCTTTCTGCAGCAAGGCGAATCCACTTGTCTGCTTCTGTCATGTCACACAAATTGTACCTGCAGTCAAACACTCTCCGAACCTTGAATGACTGCACGCCAGATCCTGTGGCAAAAGCTGTCCCAGAGCAGAAAATTTGCGAGCCATTTGGGCTTTGTTGATGCAGCTCACAGCCCTAGCTGAAAACAGCTGGGTTTGCAATCAGAACACACCTGCCCCAACTGGTCGAGCTCAACGGAGTCTGCAAACCGCTTTGAAAAAAGTTGCAAACGGAGTCATTAGTGGACAAGCTCCCGACAGAGAATGCTGGCTGATGCTTATATCGACTTGCTGAAGACGACCTGTAGTCTACATTGCTTGCGCTTGACTCCCATATCTGACTACAGCAAGTGTCTGCCCAGCACGGCGCGGCAAAAGGATCGTTACCTTGCTGAGATCGCCAAGACATCCTGAAGCTTCGGTCCACAACTGACAGCAGCACGATCACGGTGATGAAAAGCTTCAGCACAGTGCCGACTGGACCTGTCCAGAGTTGAACCAGTTTGAAAGGCATCTGTCCGTGAGCGCACAGTCATTCGACACACATGCGCTGAGACCGCGATTGTATGCTCACAGTGCTTGACATTGCCACGCGTCGACTAGCAGTATATGCACAGTGTAGATCGAACATGGCAGCTCACTAGATATTTTGGTGTGTTCAGCACTTTTTCAGTGCTAATGTTCAAGACGGCCTCGACATGCGCGAACTGCAGCAACAAAAGCCGAAGCACAGTTCTGCAATCACAAATTTTGATTCTTGACGCTCGTCTGCTTGCCAGCATGCTCAACTTTGCAGCCCGCCATGCTTGCTAAAACGCGTTGTTTGAGTAGCACGCTTTGTCTTACATTTGTGCATTTTCGCCTCTGCAACTTCCAGGGTTTTGGAGGGAAGCGATGCCGGTTATCAAGGCTAATAGATTTTGTGCATGACCCCGTTGTAATTTTGACAGCATTTGATCATGTCTAAGTCGGCCCTTGTTGCAGGATTTGGAGGCTCGGCTGAAGAATGAGCATAGCATATCCCTGAAGCACGGCCCTTGAAATGCATGCAGGACAACAACCTGCTCTGCATTTACCAGATGTATGCAGAACCAATCACACAGCTTGTGCAAAAACAAAGCCAACAGTAGTCACCAGACACTTATGCTAAGAAGCCTTGCACAGCCTACAAGCCAAGCTATCAGCAAGCACTGTTGGGCTTTGTTTAAACAACCAGGCACCAACCAATTTTAGCAATGCATGCGGAACAAAACTTGCATGCCGAGCGCCTGGTCTGTGGTCTGTCTTTGGCCAGTGGGCCTGTATCGCAACCTGCTTTGGGCATAAAGCTGCTTTGTGCTGGCCCATCTGCTCTGGGTTGAATTCTAGCAATGCACTGCAGGCAACGCTCATTCCTGCAGTGGGTTTGGCTGCTGTTGTCAAAGAAAAGGTCAATTTGACCTGTTCGGAATAGGGACAGAAGGTTATATGAAAGCAGAGTGTGCAAAGTGTGTGTTTCATTGTTAAGGCAGACGTGAACACTGACTGAGAGCCAGAACGGACCAAAGCTGTTGGCACTGCCAGCTAGGCTTTCGACTTTTGTTTGGACGCGATGTCCAGACGCGTCAGGCTGGCTGCAATAGGCCACCTTGGCTGTGGTGGGCCCTGGCAGCGGTCTCGGGCTTGCGATCAAGAAGCGACATAGCGACGAGCGCATGTTTTAAATTGATGTCAATGACTTCGGCATGCATACACCGTACCTGACTTGTGCGTGGCTGCGGCTTGGCAGCTTTTGACTGGCAATACCGTAAAGCGACCTGCACCGATGGACGTTGCGTTGTGAAGCTGACAAAAACACAAAAGTCGGATTGCTGCATGCATGCTACCTGCAGCACTGGCATAGTCGCATCCCAGCAGCGTTTTGTCGACGCTCACTCCTGAAGTGACTCTTCACACTGTGACACTTTCACCGGTCTGCAACCTTGCCGGCTTGGCGAAAACCCGGCATGGACCCTTAGGGCCGGCTTGGGGTGGCAGGATCCCACAATTTTCAAGTTTCATTTTCACAGAAGCCAAAGATTTCAATGGCAATGATTGCCTGGTGTGGACGGAATTGCCTTGATATCCGACCGGCTTGCTCAGCTGGAAGAATGGCAAGACCATCTGTGACATTTGCCTTTTGCGTTCTCTTCACTCGAATTAGCGCACTTTCGACCAGACTGCCGACCAGCAGCTCTTTTCAACACCTGTCGTGTCAGGAACACCAGGCAACTTACACAGATCTTGTTTCAACCGCTTTGGCGAACTATAAAATGCAGGGCCTGACTGTCGACGACATTTACAACTTGCACGGTTGGGACGGGGATCCACAAGTGCTCGTTGTCAACAACACGGTATACACTGTAAAAGAACCACACCTCAACGTAGCTGCAAATCTGATTCCATTGTTGAAGAAACTATCCCGTGTGGCGCATTTACCCGACTTTATTTTAGCTGGCAACATCATGGATCAGCCTGAAGACGAGATTGATCGCGGCGGAGGGCCCTGGTTTGGCTACTGCAACATTAGGGGCTTGATGACAAACTTGGTGTATCCAGCTTCAAATATGCCTGTCGAGGGAGTCATGTCCTGTGGGAGAAAGTGCGTCCCTTTCACAGATCAAGACAGTCGGGAAACAAAAGCTGTGTTCTTGGGGAGTTCCACAGGGTGGGCGTCAGGCAGGAGGGCTGCAGTTGTGCAAGCAGGCTTGCTTCACCCCACACATGTTTACAGTGGGTACACCGCACTAATTGACATCAATCAGGACGTCCGCGACTCAGAGCACCCAGCCATTAAATCAATCAAAACCAGAATGACTTTAGCGGAACAAATTCGCCAGTTTAGATACATCATCAATGTAGACGGTCACTGTGCGGCGTTGCGCCTGGCAGAGCTGCTTGCCTCAGATTCAGTCGTGCTGTGGGTAGAATCTAACGAAGCCGAGTGGTACTATCCGCTGCTTCAACCTTATGTGCACTATGTTCCCGTTCGCTTTTCGCCTCAAGATCCTGAGCCCTTACACGACATTGTTAGGAAAATCGACTGGGCCAATGCGCATCCTGTACAAATGGCTCAAATTGTGAGAAACGCCCAAAATTTCGCATGGCGACATCTGTCTGAACAAGGACTCAACTGCTATGCTCTTCAGCTTTTTGATCAATACTCGAGCCTTTTCTCCGATCAATCGAGGTTGCAGCAGCAGGCATCTGATGGGCATTTTGAGACATTTGTTCAGCACACAGATTCTGTCTCATAGAGCGTTGCAAACATGTCCAGCAATTGACAAGTCAAGTGAGTGTTTTGCTGCCAGGTCAACACAGATTCTGTCTCATAGAGCGTTGCAAACATGTCCAGCAATTGACAAGTCAAGTGAGTGTTTTGCTGCTAGGTCAAATGACTTGGTCACTCAAAATGTCAGCGCCAGAAAGGGCACTGCAGATCTGCTATTTGAAAATGCCTATGCAAGCAATGAGAATTGTGTCATGCGACATAAGTGCGTGTTGGTCGACGGTGGGTGCTGCAAGTCTGATGGTCCTGTGTGCTGTTCAAATATATGTTAAAGTACATCATCAACTTTAGCTCAAATGATTCTTGCTAGCCTAGATTCAACATGCGCATTGTCCTGCCGCGTTGTGCCACAGCATATTGAGACACGATTCTTGTCGGCAATGAAGCATGCTTCAACGAATTCTCAGCACTGAATGTGTCAATGTCTAGCTATAACTGAAGCATCATTGACCAAGGTCCAAAGGGCAAGCCAATTGTCATTGTGTGCCATGCAAGCCACTAGGAGTTGCAGTCTGCCATGTTATACATAAGGACAACTGGCGGCAATCACAAAATTGGGTACAGTCCACTCTGTACATACGCAACTTTATTCGGTTTTCAGGCTGTGTTGAGGTAGTGTGGGAGCAGAAGAACCCGTCAAAGCATTTCATAAACCTGTTTAGCACACTGTTGGTAGCTACAATCATCTACACATCACTTGCTGTGTCATGCATCAAGCAATCTCCACGCATCCTATGCAGTCATGCAAGCCAAGATTCAGCATGTCATCATTCGGGTTGTCTGGCAGGTGTAAGTGCAAAGCCTGACACATGGCTCCCAACTACAAGGTATAATAGTTTGCGCAGATGTTGCAGCACCGAGTCCCTAATGTTGAAGTGACATTTTGTCATCCTGTCCACCTGTAACAAAAAATGCACCTGCCTGCTGAGACAAAGTCATGCTGTCTCAAGACCCTGCTGTGGACCTCATGTGTGCCTTGTGCCTGAGCGCTTGGCCGGCGCCTATCTGTCTGCATCATGACAGCAGACATTTGTATGACACACACAGCTCAACATGTCAGCCTGGCAGCATCAGTAAACCTCCAGCATACTTGCAGTACATAATGCTGAGGTTCTTGTCAAAGTATTCCCTTTATGCATGTGGTTAAAAATGTTCCGAATTGGGCAACCTTGGCAGCTTTACAAAGCTCACTCATCAGCTCAGTCCTAGGAATGTGAGGCCTTGCTTAAGCTGCTGAACTGATCAAACTGTTGCAACTGCATGCTTTGCGCAAGCAGCCCTAAGTCAGGACATTTGCTGCAAGGAGCGGCCTTGGCTTGCAGTTTGTGCTTGTCAATGTGTCTCTGCAGCATAGTCATGTGAGTGACACATTCAGCAACACATCATTTGACTTCTGCCCTTGTTCCACACTCAGCTTGCTGGCTGAGCATGCCAAACCTTGGGGCAGGTGGCCTGAGATCTTTTGTCGCAACGCATCTACATGCATATGCACAAGTTTGAGCGTCATATTCCAGACAAATTCAATCACTTGCTGTCCTGTGACTGCTACTTGGTTATGTTAAGTGTAGCTGGGAGTTGGGCCATGCAACAAGGTTTGGCATGTAGGGTTGGGCTGTCAACCTACAGACTCCTACACTCTTTGGGTCAGCCTCACAATGACCATACAGCTTGAATAGGGATGTCCTGAGCAATGTTGTGCCAGACCTCAAGAGACCGCAGGTTTCAGATGTCTAAGTGCATGTAATTTTACTAATGACTTGCATGCAGAACATCTGATGACTGATGCCATATGCATTCAAACGCGTTTGCATCATGAAACGCACAGAACAGCTCATGTGAGCGCTGCATGAATTAGCACAGATGCATGATGATGTGTCCATAGCATGCTTTCTTGCTGCTCCTACTTTTGCAAGCAATGCACAAAAGCTTGCCATGTCGTGCCGTCACATGTTCAGTTCAATATCACATCTCCTTGGGACAGCTGTTTGATGGCCTGGCCATTGCTGCTATCTGCTTCTCAGCAATCAACAGTCACAAATAGGATGTCAAGCCTGCAAGAGAACACCACATGAAATTGACTGGTTTTGATGCCTGGTGTTTAGTGTCAGTTGATGACTGACTTTGTCACCCTTTTGATCACACGCAAACCCAATCAGCCTACCTTTTGTTTAGACTTGGTAGTGCTGGCTTGCATCTGCTTCACGGTTCATTGCAAGCAGGCTGTATTGTTATTAGTTCTGCTTCTGAATGAGAGCCTGTCCAAACTTTCAAACATTGTGTCTGGATCACTGACAGCTGCTGACATGCATGCAAAATAATTCAACATTCTACACATGCATTGCTGCATGGCCTCGATACTAACCAAATCTACTTCAAGCTGCAGAGTGAATGTCTAGCAACCACAGAGTACAATACACGTCAAACATTGTTAGCATCACAAAAGGTTTTGGGTGCAGTGTGTCCCTCAAAGCCAAAGTCATGTTTGGAAAACCTGCTGTCAAGTGCGTTATGTCAACGACCTGCCAATTCAGGTCATATGCAATGCTTGCAGCTGCAAGATTCAGATCATTGATGGCAGAAGGATGCATCTGTCCCCACTGCGCATATCGCAACGTTTGAGCTGCAGTGTGGACAATCTTTACACGGGTCTCCGGAAACTCGATGTCAATTTGAGACAGGGTGCGGCTGAAGCTGTGCATCCAAATATCAAGCTTGTCTGTGATGTTGGCAATGTCCTGTTCGTACACCATCCGACGTACATCCCACAAATTACTGTTCACAACCACAATTTCTGGCGGCTGGCCCCAGGCTTGCCGAAAGTCGGCAAAGCCTGCGCTAAGCCTCTCCTGCGGCGACCTGTTGCTGTGCGCCTCTGACAAATGGTATGGCATGTGCAGGTCCACCCCAGTCAGAAATGAGAAATGAATAATGCTGCCGGCTAGGTGACATACGTGAAAGTGATCGAACCCGTTTCCTGTGTCACGTCGAACGGCTTCATGCTGATTGAGATCCTCCGAGAAAAATCTCTGTTTGTACTCAGTTTGCGGTCCTACGCGACAAATGTCCCTAACCATTTCACGATCAACAGAGTCTCCGAAGATGAGGACACTCAGGTTGCGCTGCGACGCACATGCCAGTCCATCTCGCAAGCTGCATTGTTCATCAAATACACGCCACCGCATTTCACTTTCAATCGAGCCATTCCCGGACCAATGACCAAGCAACAACTTGTCTGCACATTTTGAACGGGGTCCGGAGGGCTTTGTCTGCACACAAATGCCTAGACAAAGCGAGCACGCCACGAGCATGGCGACTCGACATCTCTGATGCCTTGTGAAAATGCGCATGCCTACATGTGTTGGCAAAAGGATCTGGTTTGTGACGTTTGGCATCTGCATGCGGCGTTAACTTTCAACACAAGCCAGCGAACACGTTCATGTGGATCTTCCAACCCCCAGTGGGATGGGGTAGAAATTTGCAAAAGCAGGTCTGCTCTGATTGCAAGCGCAAGACGTGATATGCGGGTGCAACTCGGCATTGTCAGCTCGGTGTATCTCGTGACGCGCAGCAACTTAGCACCTTTGCCTGTTTGCGATAGCCTGTGGTGGCCGAAGTCTGGTCAACATCACAATCCGCCGCACGCTGCCAGCATACAGGACTTTTATACTAGCGGGTTACTGATCTTGCAATGCTATCCCCGTCAATTGCAAGCGCTGCTAATCCAAATTTCTTGGTCCAGTTGGGAGGGTACCTTCTTAAGCATTATTTCTGCTTGCGGGCACAGATGCATGGCAACTCATGTAGTCTGTCTTACAGTCAGGATTATGATGAAGCACAGCACAAGCTGCAATGAATCATAACCTGACGGTATTGGTGAAGGGTCTGCTGCACTCATGTGGACCTGCTTTGCCAGGCAGGCTGAACAAGTGACTGTGCACTGCACCACAATTCAAGAGACAAGGCATTTTCTTTTAGATCAGGCGCAGTGATTGCATGAGACCTTACTGAAGAGAGGGTCTACAACCATGATCGTCTTCTTTGTCTCAACGCATAATTCATTGAGCACAATCCAAAGCAACCTCATGTCTTTGAGTGCGTATGACACATTCTGACTGCCTTGACAACCTTTCAGCTACATTGTTCAGTATGTTAAAAGCTACTTCTGTCAACAATAATGAGGACAAAGATGCCAACAAGCTGTGCACATGGGGCTCACAGACATGGATCGGTGCGCAGTATGATAACGCAGACCCAGTGGGGCCTTCAGGTCATTTAGGCAATGCAACCTGGCATATCACTGATAGGACCCTCGCAATAACAGAAACTCACTGCAGTGCTTGCAAGCTTATGCAGGTCTGAAATGTAGACAGGATATTTCTTGTGGACTTTGCTTCCAATGAAGGCTGAATGCTACACATCTGAAGTCTGGCAGTGACTGTCACTCACTCTGTTGGGACAACGTCATCTGCTGGCTTGCGCAAAAACCACTTGTAGCCTTGGACACTGTAGGAGACTTCTCGCTGCGCAGCAAACTCTTTTACAGCTCTTCTGACACCAGGCCAAGCATGTTCTGGTTCGAAGTCATCGCCCAACATAACACCTTTAGGTGCCAGCAGCTCCCACCATAAATTCATGTCTTCCAGCACATCTTCATACTCATGCGCTGCGTCAATGTGAATCAGATCGGCGAGGACACCATGCCGGCTCAACACTGTATAAGCCAGTCTTGATGGGGTTGGAAATGGTATGACATACTGTTCCAGCCCAAGACTCACTACATTTGAAAGGAAGGTATAGTAGACTTGCGGATATCCATTGCGAAACGCCAAGTCACGCGACTCGTCTCCAGGCCCCGCTGTCCAAAACTCTGGGGCTCCTGCATTGCAGCACTGTTGCTTGCTGCATTTGCATGGTTCGTCCAAGACTGCAACCAGCTCATGACTTCGCATAGAAGACCGTTCCTCTTACCCAGCCATGTGTCCACTGCTAAAAGAACTCCCTGTTTGTGCTCTTTCAGCCAACCTGCAAGATGGCTGACAGACTGTCCTTTCCAAACGCCTACCTCAACCACCAGGTTGGGCTTGACCTCCTGCGCTGAGCATTGTGACCGTCAAAGACATCTTTCTGCGCCATTTCAAGTCAAGAGCATCGCGTATTACCTCGCAAAGCTGCTCGTAAAGTGCAACGGAGGTGTTGTCGTTGTTCCATCCGTACAAATCGACCGGAACTGCTTCCAGGCCTTGATAAATATCATGATCGAAAAAAAGGGTTCGCATTTCGAATGAGCAATCTTGACCACCATGACCTGGCTCACAAATGCAGGTAAGATTATGAGGGGCGACGCTTGCGCGGCGTCGAAAGAAATGACCGCGATCGGAACTGCGCTCCAAACTGACGCAATTGCCTCCGCCACTGTCCGAGCTGCATGAATTTGGACAATCAGCGCGGCATGTCAGCGCCCAAGCGAGAACGAAGCCCGCTGTGAGTCGAATCGTTGCGTACATATCGTTGCTTGCACAATTTATGGAAAAGTCTTTTGGCACGAGTATTCGTCAAAAGCAAACTCTTTGTAACATCCAGAGCCCACGTGTTTCAATTCTCAGGCGCCATCACTTCAAAACAAAATTTGTCGCGCATTGCCGCTCCTTTTTTGGCAATGATATTTTCTCAGTCAGGTTCTACTCATAGAGGCAAGACAAGCAATGGCATCGACGCTTGTTTTGCATTTTCTGTTTTGTTCCCCAGCTAAAGGTACAATAGGCAGGTAGCCACTGTTTTCCAGTCTCTGCCAAGCACTGCATTGGCACTGCACATCATTACACTAAGAACATTTTGGACATGCTGCATGAGCTTGATGGCATGGGTTGTGCTCAGCTCCTGAAGCCTTACAGTCTCTTGAAGTAACACATTTCTTTTGCTGCATGAGACATCTGTGCTATGGTGGCAGGGCAGGTGTCTCAGCTTTACATGTTTTCCCAAATTTTGCACAAAGTCATTGCCTTACATGTACATGACTGTAGCGAGGTCGGTACTGGTAACAGCCGGGTATCAGAATTCAGGGTCTCATAGGCAGAATGCAGGCATTGCCGTGATTGCATAACATGCATGTGGGTATAAAGTCCTGCTTACATTCAAGGGGCCCCCTTCAGGTCAGGTGTGCCTGCAATTTTCTCTTGTCTGCTGTCTACCTAATTGCGGGAGCACAATGCAATTTTGTTTCAAAAGAAAAAGCGTCAACTAAGGCAGGCCTACAGATTCAGGGCCACCTGAAAGGCCTGAGACTGCATGGGCCTCAATGATGTCATCAACAAATGTGGCAGCATGCAGTTGATCAAGTAAATTGTGTCAGCAAGATACTGAAGTGACTATCATTCAGCAACAGCAGGCCAGGGAGAGAATTTAGGAATCACAATGTATATACGGGTCTCTGCCAGCTATGTCTTCCATGTAAGCATGCTCTAAAATCGGGTAGCAAGTGGTTTCTAGTGTTTGTTTGCCCCTGAGATGCAACAGCAGGAGACTGAGCAGGTCAAGGATGCAATTGGGATGAGGCTTGGCAACATTTGCGCCAATGATATGACCTATGTAAGGCAATTCTACCTGGACTCAAGCATGAACACTGTAATCTTGAGCTGATGCCCATGCACCTCACAGAAGACTGCCCAGAGATACTGCATGCTCAGCAGAAGTTTCTTTGCAAGGGTGGCTGTCAGTGAGCACAAGCCCAAGTTTGCAGACCTGATACATATGCATGCATATGCTCAGCGTCCAGATCTAGACTGCCATTGTCTTGCAAGTTGGGCGGATTAATATATATGCTGATCACAGCCTGAGGACTGCCTGCAGGTGCCTAAGTAAAGTGGTCTTGCCAAGCAAGGAGATTTTCAGCTGATACCTCAGCAATATCACCAAAAGGGAGTCCTCAGCACAAGCCCGATGACACCACTGAGCAAGATCTGCATTACATTCTCATGCAGCAAGCTCACTTGATGAATCATGGCAGCTCCAAAAGCTACCGTTTGGTCAGATATGCATATTTCTACCGGCAGTATGCATATAGAAGCTGAATGGGACCTGATGGCCCAACTGCACAGGGTGTATACAAAGGAGCAAAGGACCTTTGTCTGCCGTCAAAGTCCAAGTCTGAAAGGCAGCAAGGCAGACTATGAGCCAAAATTGTGCAGTTGCAGCTAGACATGCGCAACAGGCAGATCTCTGAGATTCTGTGAAAATGCTGCTGCTGACAGCACAACGCTTGTCAGAAACTAGGCTAGCAAGCTGGCATGTTTGGCCAAACAGCAAAGGCCTTTCCATGACTGCTTGCCTATGCTGCCAGTGTGCTACAAGGGCAGCCTGTCTCAAGCAGGCTTTTCAGGTTAAAGAGACATGCCAGTCAACGAATTGCTGCGAGCGCTGCAGATGTTATCTGCTGTAGCCGGAACTTTGATCGCATGCTTTCGAGGCCTGTCTGACCGTGTGTGGCGACGCTTCGGCTTATGCATGACTTGTGACCTGTTCTATCGAGCAGGCATCGTGTTGAGTACAGACTTTCTGCAACCACTGTATAGTTGCGATCTGCTGATTTGAATCTGAGCGACTGACCTATGTGTTCATGGCATACACTCTGTTGTGCGTCGGCGCCTATGTATTGTGCAACGGTGCGATCTGTACACACACACTTGCAGAGCTTTGTTTTAAGCAAGTCTCTGCTTAGCGGCCGCACTGGCAATGTTACTGTTGCATCAACTTTTCTGCACGCGGGATGGCCAGTGCACCTGAGTTTCGTTGTCGCTCCTTCACCGTGTTGTGACAAAACTTTTGTTTGATATGATGAAGACTTTAAACCAAATCTGAATTCGAGTTGAACCTTTCTGTTGCAACTGCAATGCTAGGCGTCTGCACACAGCACGATATTCGGACATGCCGTGCAACATGTTTCCCATCAAACTTTTCTTGTTGGCCACGCTTGTGGGTGCAGTGACGCCGCTGAAATTTAAGTTTCTCGCTAGGTCTTCTGCCGAGGTTGATCAAGCTGCAGCACCACTGCAAGCTTCCGTGGGGCTTGACTCAAGCTCAAACATCACAGTCTGCACCTTTGTCACAGGAGGCGATTTTGCCGACTTGCAGGCTACTAGCAGCCGTTTTGGGGTGCATCTGAATGTAGTCAATCTGAGTACAAAGGAGCTGTCTTTTCATCAAGGCCTATTCAATAAAAAGCTAAGGGCAATTCTTGCTGTAGCTAGCACATTGCCGTCAGACTCTGTGATGCTGGCTCTTGACGCTTTCGACGTATTAATCGGGCGCCCAGCAGGTGACGGAAAAGGCGAGGCAGTCGTGCTAATTGTGTGTGACTGAAACTGAATACTGCTCACGCAGATGATATGATTCGGTCCTTTCGCCAGCTCATGGGGCAACGAAAAGATTTTGTACTTTTCAACGCTGAGAAGAATTGCTGGCCGGACTCTGACCTGCGCAATGTATACCCGCCGACACGTACCGCGTGGCGCTATCTCAACGCTGGTGTTTTCATGGGCAATGCCGGTGCCATCAAGGCAATTCTTGAGTCCCACTTGCATCAAATCAATGAAGACACAGATGACCAAAGGATGTGGACCCGGCTTTACTTGGACGATGTGGCTGCGGGAAAGGATGTCATACATGTTGATAGTGAATGCTCGGTATTTCAGTCCGTTCTAGATGTAGAGCTGCCAGGCGACCTATCAATATCAGACAGTGGGTGGCAGAATTCAGTGACTAAATCATACCCTTCCGTCTTTCACTCCAATGGAGATCACAGCAAAGTATTCCGCTTCATCTATCCAGGGCTTCAGGTGTTTGCATACATGACAGGTGACGAGCTGGCAGATCGCTTTATGGGCAAGCGCATCAACCGATTGAGCGAGTGAAGCAAGGGCAGCCCTTGTTAGTACACCAGGGAGCCACCAGCCTCTGGCAGGCTCCCATAATTGTGAGTTATTCAGCCTGTTGTCTTTGCTGTGCTTCCGAGGCAGCTGACTCAATGTTTTGAAGGTCATGTTAGTAGGTTCACGCAGAGTGACAATTCGACTGCAGTTCAGAGCTCGAAATTTCTGGAGTCCTGAGTGCAAACAACTGGCGACATGCAAAAGAAGTATTGATGTGCTCGACTTGCTGTACAGGTTTGATTTCAATTTCAAGTCACAACAGCAAATGCTCATGCTCATCTCAATTTTCATGATGATTGCAGCAGTTTGCGTGAAAGGGCGCATAGCACACAGGGCATCAGCCATTTCCAAACTGATGCAGCGGTGTCTACTGCCATCTTCAGCTCCTTGCAACCACCTCTGTGCGTATATGACTCACTGTCTTAATGTCATGGCACACCCTGCCAGAAGACCTGCGCTGTGAAAATTGGGCTCATAAAAATGGGCGTAGCCAGGTCTTGTTGCAGAAAGTCTGGTAGTCACAATGCACTTTTGTCACAATCTGGTCCTGCATCTCTCCGTTTCCAAGGTGAGTTGCATTACTCAGTGGCCTTGACAGAGGCTCTGTGTTCTGGCTAGCCAGCTCATATAAGTGCTTGCAATTTTGTCTTGCAAGCTGTGTGAATTGCTGATCTGATGCAGCTTGATGCACGCTAGTGCTCTGCATCTAGAAGTGCAGCTTGCAAGCATTTGCAAAAGTGTGCGCTTGAAAGCATGACAAAATCTAATCGTTTGTGAGTTGTGTCTGGGAGATGGACAGAACATGATTGTCTCAGACTTGCTTGCTTGATGAACTCAAGAGAGGATGTCCTTGATTCGCAGCAGATCTTGCTTAGTCAAAAGCATGAAGTACAGCAATTTCTATGAAGCCAGGACATAATCATGACCACGTGATGCGTCAGAAACATCCTAACAAAGCAGTCCTGGCCTGAGTTTTGCATTCCAATATGCTTGATACCCTGAGCATCTATGCGAAAATGCGACGCTGACGCTGTTAAACCAACTTTATGCACATGTTATGGACAATATAAATCATGTGGTGTTGAATCCCTTGACTACCATGTCTGCCTGCAATAGCCTTCAGCAACCACACCACAAGCTGCAGCACAAAGCAAAGTGAGAACTGAGCTCCAGCTCAACACATCAAGATAAATTGAGGCTGCTGACTTCAACTCCTAATCCTCAAAGGAGCAGGTGCCTCGCGGGCTAAACAGAATCAGTCTGGCAAACTTCTCCCTCTGCATGAGTTTTGCTACTTCATGCGCACCTGGTAGTGTCACATGCATGCAGACAAATTGACTTATGTCCTGAAAAGCTTACAAAGTTCAAGATGCCATCTCAGGCACAGCTGCAATAATCAAAGTCAATGTTCAGACTACATAAAATCACGACTATGATCATGGTGTGCTGTATACGTGTCACAATGAGCTCAAGTCAGCTTGGAATGTCATGCTTGGCCATGAAATCAGCTATGTCAGTTTTGAAGCCTCCAGGGAAGTGCACTACAAAGTCACCATCCTGGTAAGTCTGATTGTCACAATACCATGTAGAGGTGTTTGGCCACGCATTCATGCTCCTTGCAGGCAAAGCTGTGATGTGGCTTGAAACATTTGCATCAGTGTCCAGTAGATGCAGAATTGCTGCCTGCTCCCACCAAGTGTCGATTTGGTCTATGGTCGTGGAATTATGCAAATCATAGACCTGCTGTAAGAAGTTGTGGGACCAGGGTGAATTCTTCCAAATGATACTTCCAGCGTTCAGTCCATTGCAATCTTTGGTCATCATGATGTCAAACTTTTCATCTATTATTGACTGCAGAGGTATTTTCTCATTCATGACAAAAGCATCCCTGCAACACCCAACATGACACTGAGAAGCATGCACACAAGCATGCATGATTGTCATCAGTGAATGGGCTGTGTCTGCCTGACTTACAAGTCGATGCTCCACACGAATGAATACTCTTGCAGTATGGACTGTAAAGCCAATACTTTGCTCCAAGAGGGCGCAAGCCCCTTCTCTAAATGACCATATACCCTCAGCTTGTAGTCATGGTTATGTGCATATGCAATCTTGTTTGCCAGAGAAAGTTGCTGCCAGTCTTCGTCCACATGGGTGAGCACTACCAAAATGGCCAAATCGCTGTACAAATTGTCCAAGAGCATCGAGCCTGAGCAGATGAGAACATGGTGCATGTTGTTTAATTTTACTTGAAGCACTTAATGACAGTGTTCACAAAAATTGTCATATCAATAGCAAAGCTGGCTAGAGCTCTCGTGCAAAATTTCCAGGTGGATTTTGGCATACAGCCCACAAGCATTGGTCTAACTGCTTCAGCGGTGAATGCGAGGGCTCACTTGTACTGAGCTGCAGCTGACCAGTCAATATCGTGCTCAATTTCATCGCGAACAGCAGGCACGTTGCAAAGGAAGCTGAACCGATGCCCATGATCAACAAGCATCGGTGCCGTCTCTTCATTGTTGACTTCAGCTACGATGCATTTGCGACGGTCCACAGGACTCGTTGAGTTTGCGTGCTGCACTTTGTTGAATTTGGCCGTTTCAAATCTGGTACGGCGTACTTGCTGAAAGTCTATTCTCAAATCCGGTGCTTGCTCAGCAGACCGGCTATCATGTCGTGCATACAGTGCATCGTCGGCTGTATACGTGGCAGCACAAATCAACTTATACCTCGGAAGCGCCTGTTGAACGCGAGTCAGTCACAAGTCAGGTGGCACTTATAGGAAACGTTGACGGACTTGTTAACTTGTCGAAACTGCTGCATATGATCAGGAAAGCCTACCTCTGAGCGAATGTGCACCACACAGGCACTGTACAAGGAAATACACATCACAATGATTGGCAAGCACAAAAGTGGTCATGTCTTAGAACAGCGGGTCAGCTCACTACCACAGTTGCTGTGACAAGCTTTCTCCAGATCTAGCAATGTGCGAGTTGGAGCAAATTTTGCCATCAATTTGAGAAAACACGCGCAGCATGCACAGCTCTTGCGTTTGAGCAGACATTCAGAGCTATGCAAGCCAGACATAGGTCCCTGGGCGAAACCAAGTTTGTTTTTGGCTCAAGGTGCATACGGAGGTACGCCTTGGAGCTCTCAAGAGCAGCTGCAAGTGAATGTTTGTGCAATCATGCTTTGAACCAGATTTCCTGTTTCACACAGTACCCCAGAACTGACTTCATGCTCGCCTTTGGCATGGCTGCCTCAGTGCAGTTATGCTCATGATCAAGCTCCAGTTACATTTAAACTTTGACTGCAACAAATTTGCAAAGCTTGATCACTAGTTTGCAAGTCCCATGGGTCAAGAAGCACAGGGAAGAACGTCACATGCTTCCAGAGCCCTGCAAGAAGGGGAGTCGGGTCAAAGAGACAATGTCAACATGGACTTCATGGAATGTGCACTGTAGTGCAAAATCGAAGCACGCATGCAGTCAAGGCGATGTCCAGGCAAACATGTGATGCACATGATGCACGTGCTTGACAGCCTGCTTGCTCAGCGAGTTCACTCTTGGTGAACATGCGCTGCCAGCAGCGGAAAAGCTGATAAGCTACCGTAACCTGCTCGAGCTCGACTAAATACATGTGAGCACTTCGAACACGGCGACGTCAAGATGTCCGGAGGTTCAGACTTGTCCAGACTGTGGTGGCCCAAGTTTGATGGCCTGTACGGGGAGCTCATTGGGGACATCACGGACGCGACCCCTGGCGCTGCTGAAAGACTTGCATCCCTGATGCAGCGTCAACTGCATTGGCTGCAGCAAGGCCTCGAGAGTTTCAAACCACCTGCTGATCAAGCCAACTCACTTCTGCAAAAGGACGGTCAGCTCTTACTGGACGGCGGCAAAAAGCTCCCAATCAAAACAGAGCTGCGATCTGCTGCCTTGGCACTGAGCAAACATCTGGTACTACTGTTTTGGTCGTGTCTTCGGCATCTCTCACATCCCTACATATGCAACCAGGCGACAAATAGTGATTGTCCTTGCCATGCAGAGTCTCAATGAGCTTCAGGCATACATACTCATATACCGCTGGCCAGGGCGCCAGGCTACAACTTGCCCCCAGCAGCTCAACCTGCAGCAGTTGCAAGAGCTAGAAGTGGCTTACTTTGTGCAGCGCAGCAATCTGCTCCGCAGCATAGAAGCACTGGTGGTGGGGCCACTGGCAGGCAGCACTCAGCACCAGCCAATTTGGAACCAAATCTCATCTGCTCTACGCAATGGTCTCGATCGCAACCTGTGCTCCAGCTTGGCCAACAACTTTGAACAGAAGTTGACATCAGCGCCGTGCGTTTCTGCTTCCTGCAATCCCGCATCAGCAAGCTATGCAGATCAGGAACAGCAAAGCCAGCAGTGCAAGCAGCAGCTGCTTTTGGAGCGAGACATCCTGCTGGGTACCTTGATCTCAATATTTGCAGATTGGAAGCCCTGCACACGAGAATGCTTTACAAAGCTGATGCCTGCTTTGCATCAACACTCACTCAGCCAACCTGCACAAGCAGGCACTGCTTCCCTCAGCAGCAAGACAGCATGCTTGGTGAGGGTCCCGCTGGTCTGCTCATTCCATGCCTGTCACTTTGCAATTTTGGCACCAACAAACTGCATATGCCCTAAGACACCAGTCATGGCTCTCTCTTCCCGACTCACACATTTTGTGCTGCTGCTATTGTTCTGGTGCACTTGTGCTTTGGCAGGTAAACCAGGTGCATTGTCACAGACCTTGCATGCACACAAATATCACTGCATTGAGTCAGGCCCAAAAGCAGTCAGTCTCACACGTCAAACTTGGTCTTTTCCTTTCGTGACTACCCTTCAGACACAAACTTTATCAGTTCAGCTTCTCAGCATCTTAAGCCTGTCCACAGCTACTGCATGTAATCAAGTTCAAAGCATGCAGTCTAACAAGTACATTTTGGTCTGAGCCTTGTTGTGATTACGCTTCAGGCTCAAATACTGTCAGTTCAGCTCCTCAGCATCTCAAGCCTGTTCACAGCCTTGAGTGACAGTGCTGGCAAAGGCAAGAGCGCAGCACCAATGCTTGCGTCACATCAGGACAGCCTAGCAGACACATTCAGGACATGGCTCAGCCCAAAGGGCGGCTATGGGTCCTTTCCCTTGACTAAGCAGCATGGCCCTGCCCTGCTAGGATTTGCTGCAATAGTCACACTATGCACCGACATTCCAGGGCTGCAAGGTGATGCCTCTCCAAACTCCCCCTGGTAATGACACATTCCCTTTGAGACTGCTGCCTCTGCAGCTTCAGGGCTATTTGGTACGCTATCAGCATGTGAAAAGGGAATACTTCAGAAATTTGCGTATTGCCTGGATCAGTTGATTGCCTGGATCTCTAGGCAGCTGTAGCAGTTTTGCAATCTGCGTCTGCAATGCCTGTACACAACACCACATGGACCAAAGAAAATGTTGCTCTGCACAGTCATCTTGGCAGCAATGAATTTGAGCCATGGCACAATGATCCAATTGACTATGCTGATAAGTGCTCATCAACAGATAGCTGATGCTCATCTTCATACATGATGCCATCTTCTTGAACCACCTCAAGGTGCTTACAGGCTGTTAGTTGACATTGACCCTGCCCCTTATGCCAAGAAAGCACTTGCGCTTGGAGGGTTGTCCACCTTAGCAGATGTGAGCAAGGCTGAGCCGCTGAGCCAGCCCAGCACATACACAGAGCTCATCATAGCTATGATCCGCTCGGCTTTTCTTACAGGGCCATTAGTTGACAATGACCCTGCCCGTTTTGATGAACTTGAGCAAGACTGAGCAGCTGAGCCAGCCCAGCAGACGACCCCTGCTTAGCCAATCTATTGACCACCCGGCTGTGCTTACAGGGCCACTAGTTGACATTGGCCCCACCCCTTATGCCAACAAGGCAGCCGAGCTTGGAGTGTCATCTATTGTAGCAGAACTGAGCAAGACTGAGCAGCTGAGTCAGCCCAGCTGAGACCCCATGCTCAGCCAACCTGCTGACCACTTGGCTGTGCTTATAGGGCCACTAGTTGACATTGACCCCAACCCTTATGCCAACAAGGCAGCCGAGCTTGGAGTGTTGTCCACCTTAGCAGAATTGAGCAAGACTGAGCCGCTGAGCCAGCCCAGCAGATACACGCTGCTCAGCCTCATGTGTGCTGCTATTGCCGCCTTTGAGCTGTCCCCTCTCACCTTGCCTGCTGACCAGCTGCAGGCCGTGGTTAAAACGCTTGCCAACCTGTATGAAGGTGTGCTTAACTGCATGTGGTACAAAGCGTTTGTCATCCTGCCCATTGACCAACTGCAAGCTGTGGTTGATGCTCTTGCCATCATTTTCATCAAGGCATGCTGACCACCTTCACCCTGCCTGCTGGCCAATTGCAGGCTTTGGTTGATTTCTTTGCCATTTTGTGTGAAGGCAAGCTATCACCTTTCACTTTGCCTGCTGACCAGCTGCAAGCTGTCATTGGGATGCTTGCCAATCTATATGAAGGTAAGCTCTGCATGCTGAATGACTTGTCTGCTTTTAAAAAGTTGTCGAAACGTTAGCGAAATCTGTACAACAGTGATGGTTGCAGCCAAGCTATGTATCAACAATCTCTGGCTTTCCCTCCCAGCTGGAGCTGCATGAAGATGCACGATCTGACCTGCCATTGCCCACCAAGTGCCATTATATTCTTGCTTTTCAACTGAAGCATTGATGGACACTTGATGCATCATCAGCGGCTTCAGACTGCATTGAAATTAATCTTCAGCTGACTCTGTAAACTCATACGCCATCTGACGCGCCATTGTACACCTTGACTTGTTGCAATTTTTTTCAGTCCAGACTGTAGCGTTGTGGATACTCAATGCATCATCAGCAGCTTCATGCTGTCGGGCAGTGGCTTTTGTCCCGTGCAAACTGTCTTCACTGAACACAGAACATGTTGCAAAGGCTTGATGACACCTGTGCCTATGCTGAGCCTGTGTATGTGTCCACCACTACATCGACGATTGTGTCAATGGTCTTGTCTGCCACCCTGTTGCTGCTTAAGTCACTGCAACCATGTTGGCTGTTTGCAGGCCACAAAACCCTCTGTGAGGACTTCTTTGAGCGGTCCAGCGCTGATTGCTTTTGGCATGCTCCAGTCCGAAACTTCTATGAGCAGCTGCTACAGCTGTTTTACCTGGACCCAAAGCCTGTGCTGCGCTTGTGGCATGCATTGGCCACAGGACCTACTGCTGCCGGTAAGGAACTCTTTTGGTCATGATTGAACACTGTGGGCTGCCAGAGATAATAGGGACATGATAGTGAGGAGAGACTTGAGTGAGTTGAGAGTGCATTTGTTCTGGCACAAGATGGCTTCGGACAGACCTGACTGGAGGCGCTTACTTCTGCATGCACCTAGATGGGTCACAGAGCCTTACCAGAATGCATGACTGTGACGACCATGGTGATGAACGCAGTGTTGTGGGTGATTTCGCTCTGTGCTTGAGCTATGCTAGCTTTGAATGCAGCACAGTTATAGAAGCTTTATGGTCATGATCATGGCATGCTTTGGCCACTGGACCTGCTGCTAGTAAGGGACTCTTTCAATCATGAGTGAGGATAAAGCTGTCAGTGAACGCGCTGTGTGACTAAGATATGCCAGGTTTGATTAGAACCAAATGGTGAATGCATCTTGTGCGCTCAAAAAATTCACTCTGCCTGTTTGCTTTGCACTCGAATGAAATACATTGTTCTGAACATAGCCTCGCTGGTTTGCAGAGTCTGTGGTCAACATGCTGGAAAACCCCATTCCACCAGCAATGTTTGTGGCCGACCCAGCAACTCTGGACTGGCTCAACAAGGAGCGTAGCCTGGCCTTAGCTGCAGAGAACCTTCCCATCCCAGCTTCTGACCACCTGTATGTGCAAAAGGTCAGACTGCACATGAACCATGAATGTCGATATGACGTTGGCACAGTTTACACGAACCACCTGTATGTGTAAATTGTTAGAACGCACGTGAAATAGGAGTGTCACCGTCCCTCCACGTAGGAGTCTCAACCCTCCACGTACCTTACTTGGTATGCAAGAGGTACCATGTGTATGTACCTCTTGCACATACACATGGTGCACTTGATGCCAACCATGTGTATGTGCAAGAGGTCAGACTGTACATGCGTCACAAATACCACTGTGATCATTACACAGATCACACAAAGTGTTAACAGAAAAGTTTCAGTGGTCAAGAAAAGCGATTGACAAAGAAAATTGCCTTGGATTTCAAAGATTGGCTTCTTAGTAAAAAAAATCTTTGTGCCCTTCTGCTGGGTGCTTCACCTCGATTGCCAAGCGTGCAGTTGCTACAAAGCCACTGTCATTGTTTTCTTGGTTGAATATCAAACGCGTACAACCAGTTTCAGCTGCTTGGATAATCACTGACAGCCCTATTTCAAACGCAGTTGTCATGTTTTCCTGACGTCACATGTGAATGCAGCTGACTCGACGCTAACACTGCTCAGGGGCACCAGGGCACAATCTACCTCAGCTATTCAGCTTGCAACCAAAACAGAGCAATTGTTGTCCATCTGTCATCATCCTGAAGACAAGTGGACTTGTTGCAACAGTCATTTGCTTCAAACTTGTTGACCATGAGTGCAGCTGACTTGATGCTTCAGGGCACAAGTGGAGAGTATCCTACCCCAGCCATTGAGCTTGCAACCCGAACATGGTTACACGGTGAAGGACCCCAAGGGTCCAACCCCTGGGGCATAATCACTACTGTAACATTGTCAAATTAACAGCAGCTGACTGGATGCATACACTGCCAGGGCACAAGAGGACAAATCCTACCCCAGCCATTGAGCATGCAACCCCAACAGGGCTACGAGGTGAAGCACCCCAAGAGCTCAGCCCCTGAGGCACCCCCACTGGTCCTATGGCTGCCTGCTACAGAACAGCCCCAGTCAAAGGGCAGGGCACAGAGACAGAAGAAGAGTGAGGACCAGGTGGAGGGCCATATGCAGCCAGGCACTGATGCGCTGCTTGCCCGAGGTTGGCTGCAGCTGCAGCTTCTACAGCAGGTCTGCTTGCAACACCTCTTTTCACTGTGTACAAAGCTCGGCTACCAAGATTGAGTGTGTGTTGTGTGTGGAAAAGTCGCACTGCTTGTGCAGCATATTAAGCACATCCAAGTGTTTGTGTGGTCAACTTGGCGAAAGCCTGTCAACATGGCCAAATCTGCAGTCTGCTTGACACTACCTTATTACGACTTGTTGATCTTTACACTGCATGCCATTCATGTGAAACCCCCGCCAGATATGTGCATAGGCACAGTCATAAGTGATATTTGTGCTCGGTGATAAAAAAAGAGACGATGCTATTGACAGGCTTGCTGCTCCTTGTCTCAAAAGCACACCATCCTACTCAATTGTCTGCTCCAGATTTGGGCAGCAACCACAAGCACACCAATTGCAACAGCTATATGGCTTGCAACATTCTCTTTCCTGCATTGCACACCTTGCATCATCATGTGTTTCTGCTCAACTCAGAGGGCGACTATCAGTGCTCAGAGCTCAGCAGCTGTGGGAGAGCTGCTGTTGACCTTAAGCTGTTATCAAGACTTGTCAATATCAATGCCCAGACTTGCTGCGAGCCAAATCCCTGTTCTGCTGAGACTTTTTGAGTTGCAGGCTGTTGATGCCCATTTACATCTTTCTGTTTACTTCAGGCGCCCACCAACAGCGCTCAGAGCTCAGCAGCTGTGGCAGAGCTGCTGCCAGCATTCAAGCTGTTAGCAAGACTGGCCAAGGTCAACGCCTCTATAGGCCAGGATTTGCTCAGAGCCAAGCCTCTGTCATGCCAGTCTGAGCTGCATGCTGTTGGTGCTGATGCTTTGGACCTGGTGTGTCAGACCCTGGACTGGCTTTGCCAGCTGGCAAACCCATCTGTAGAGCTGCTAGGTGGGTCAGTCAGCTTATGCTTAGTCTCTTATTGTGCTGAGACAAAACCAGCCATAACATCCTCTGCAGACATGTCTGCATTGCACCACTTGTTGCAACGCTCTCGTCTCTTTGCTCTTTACTTCACTAAGTTGCAGCGCTCTTGACTTATGTCTCAGGACCAGACCTTTCAAAGTCTAGGCTTCATCTGGTAACAGTGTGGTGGGAGTATCAATGTACGATAGCCAAGCCACCTTGATCATATTGACTATCACGCTGCAGCAACTGACACAGCTCTAATCAGGAGTGTACTCAGTAGATGCGCACGCCAAGTGCCCATGTAAGGCAGTGCAGTACAATGGACACACAGGCGTAGTCTACGCGTAAGCCCATGCAAGCTGACCATGCAGTGCAATGAGGAAGACCGTACAATCAGGTGCAGCCTGTGGAGGATCAAGCTTTACATGTCTATGTAATACAATGTGGTATACTGTAAAGGAGAAGGCAGCCTGTCCAGATGGCAAGACATGCTGTTCATGCAGGTATCTGTATGGAGCTGATAGCAGCCTTTGCTCAAGCCTTCCCGGGCTATGTAGCCAAACTGGTTTCCAATACCATCCTAATAGGCAGCAATTTCAACACCATCCTTCTACGCAGCAATTTCAGAACAAGGCATGGAAACAACAGCTGCATACAAGCAGTGTATGCATTGCAGGGGTCTGCATGGAGCTCATTGCAGCCTTTGCTCAAGCGTTCCCAGGCTATGTAGCCAAACTGGTGTCCAACACCATCCTTCTAGGCAGGAATCCTAGGACAAGGCATGGGCAGCTGTCCCGCTTGACTGCCAGTAGTCTGCCAGTGCTCGAGCATGCCCAAAGGGTGTGGGAAGGGGCTTTGGGGCGTTACCCTGTCACCATGGCTTTTCTGACATTGAGCCAGACCTTAGTGGTTGCTGGGGTCAATGAGGACTGTGTCAAGGTGAGGATCTGATCCGCAATGTTGTCATCCCTAGTGCATGCCAGTAGTCTGCCAGTGCTTGGGCATCTCCAGAGGGTGTGGGAGGGGAATTGGGTCGGTACCGAGTGACTATGGCTGTCTTGGCACTGACTCAACCCTTGGTGGTTGCTGGTGTCAACGAGGCCTTTGTCAAGGTCAATGTCTGTTTATGCAAGTCTGTCATGCCTAGCTCATGCCAGTAGCCTGCCTTTGCTTGAGCATGAGCTCCATCACTTCATCAGTTCTTGAGGGTCTTCACACTGCCCTGAAAACTCCGCCATCTACACATGACTGACAGTCAGCACTGCCTGCTGTTGCATCTTTGTGTGGGCTTCACACTAAGTCACAACCTCAGCAGCTGCCACACCTGACGCTATATCAAGCGCAGCCATAAGTGGCCCTTCACAGCAGCAGCTTTGAATTTGTTGCACACTGCCTTATAAATTCCGTCTTCAGCAGGTGACTCATGGCCAGCCCTGCCTGTCTCTTGCAGGCTTTTGTGGGCTTCACACTGAGTCACATCCTCAGCAGCTCCCACACCCTCAGCAGCTGCCACACCTGGCGCTACACTAAGCGCAGCCACAAGTGATCCATCACTGCAGCAGCTCTTGAAATGCAGTTCACCGCACTCATAAGATACATCTGCAGTGCATCAATCCTTGTGAACACAATCTGTATTTGCAGACGTTTGTGGGCTTCACACTGAGTCACATCCTCAGCAGCTGCCACACCTAGCGCTATATCAAGCGGAGTCATAAGTGATCCATCAATGCAGCAGCTCTTGACATGCTGTTCACTGCTCTCATGAGATACATTTGCAATACAAACCTCAATGTTAGCACTGCTTGTGATTGCAGGCATTTGTTGGCTTCACACTGAGTCACATCCTGAGCAGCTGCCACACCTGGCGCTATACCAAACGCAGCCACAGATGGTCCATCACAGGGTCAGCTCTTGAGCTGTTGTGCATTGCCTTGACAAGCCCCTTGACCAGCAAAGACCAACCAAGCAGCACTGAGGAGAGGCACGCAGACTGGAGCCTGGCCGAGGCGCTTGCTGAAGCAGTGAGCAGGCCTGGAGGCCCAGCAGGCTACCTATTTGTCAATCTGCCACCCCATGCAGGTAAGCTGGTATGTTTATGTCTTTGCTAGCAAACTGCGTAGGGGTGAATGTTAGCCTCAGACCTTTGTCAAGGCACTAGACAGGCTTAGATTTCTTGCAGCATCCCATGTTGCCAAAACAGAGGCTAAGATTGCCGCGCTGCCGCGCAAGCAAGTGCAGGCAATCATCCGGTGCTGCCTGCTGCTCTGTGGTCAGCTTCTCTCAAAAAGCAGGTCTGCTGAGCAACCTAGTGCAGTGACCAGGCTAACAGGCTGATATTGTTAGGGCAGCTGCAAACAATTTCCACACACACAATGCAGACAACCAGCGTTGCGCCCTCACTCCATGGCTGCTGCTGCATGCTGGTCCAACATCTTCACTGGATTGCATTGCGTTCACTGGATTCAATCTAAGGCACATGCCAGGCTGAGCAGCAGACACAGGTGTTTTACAGGGACTATCAGGCATCCTTTGCTTGTCAGCTGCTATTGCACTGTGACTCCGTGCTCTCCTGACATTGCAGGTGTGCTGGACAATTTGGTACAAAGGCAGGGTCGTGAGGCAGAGGCTGATGCCATTGAGGCAGCCACTGCACAGTGGCTGCAGCTGCTACCTGCCCTGGTGCAGGCCTGCACTCAATTTCCCTACCCCTCAGCTCTCCTGCATGATCTCTTCCAGGTGACACAGCATGCCTAAGTCTGGTTGAGTTGCTTTGAGCACCTGTCAGAGCACTATTTCTACCATGGCTGAAAGCTTCTTCCTCAGATCACGTTGCACACCAGGCATCACGCTCATTGTTGATGTCGTCTCATAAAGTGTTATACCTTCCAATGATTTGCTGGGAAAAAGTCAGCCTGCACTGCTGATGTGCTGGTGAAAGTTGACAGACTGACAAAAACACATGAGAGATCTCAAATTTTCATGTTTGACCATAGTGCTGTCATGCATTGCTTGCGCCTCTCATGGTCTCAGTACTAGAAAATAGCTTGAGCGTGCATGGCTGGATGCACCTGCACAATTTGCTCTGACATTGGCTGCATTCATCATGCTGCATTCTCACTCACATGTCCTGCAGATCATACTGCAGATCATTGCACACAAAGCGCAACATCAGCACATTCATCAGGGTCCTGCAGCTGATACCCTAACATGCAGCAGAACTGCACACACACGACTTTCTTCTACACGCCGCTGCACTGATGCTATTTTTGCCTCAGAATGTGCTGCACATAGAGCAGCTGCTGCAGTCATGCATCACACCTTCAAGCCGACTTACACAGCTTCTTGGATCCAGTGTGTGCTGTTTGTGGACGTGCTGTCATGCTCATGCTGTGGAGTGTGCATGATGCAGGCACCTGCAGACAAGAAACCATCAGCTGCCACCATCTTGCTGTCATACATAGCCTACCGCTTCCAGGACTCATATGTGCACACTGTGGCCCTGGAGGCAGGGCAGGCGCTGGCAGTGGCCACTGCCAGCCTGCCTCAAGGTCAAATCTGCTTTGCCCGCTGCTTCAGTGAGAAGCCATCAGGTGAGCACAGTACCAGTCTTGGCTTTTTCAATGACTGTGGTGTCTTTGTAGATAGCCTACCGGTTCAGGACTTATACGTGCACACTGTGGCCCTGGAGGCAGGGCAGGCCCTGGCAGTGGCCACCGCCAGCCTGCCCATAGGCCAAATCTGCTTTGCCCGCTGCTTCAGTGAGAAGCAGCCAGGTGATGGCACCAGGCACAGATTGTTGTTGATGTCAATGCAATTGTGTTTGCTTGGATTTTTAGTGTTCTGTGAGTTGATGTTGATGACAGTGATGCATCTTACTGCTACTGCTTCTCAACCTCACATCACCAGACAAGCTTTGACAACAGGCGGTGCCGCAGGGAGGTGCTTGCCACATGGAGCTTCAAACCCGCAGGCTAATCAGCATCTGATGAGCTGAAACAATTGGCCTTGAGCATGTTGTGCAGTGCAGCCCTCTGCACACACAGCTTGTCCAACTGGCATATGCTCTACAACAATGCCGGCCACACCTACCTGGCACAAATGTATGGCTATCATTGCTTCTATGTTGATATTCTGTACTTTTGTCCAACAAAGTGCAATACCATGTAGCTATGATTTCTTAAGCAGCGTCTGCCTCATGCATGTGACATTTGTGCAGGCACTGATGCACAGAGTTGGGACGTCCAAGGAGCCTTGACAGATTGCTTCCAGTATGAACATGCCGTCAGTGATCCTGCCACCTTTGCAGCCGCAGCCCAGCTACTGATCACTGCCTTCACAGCGCCTCATCCCAGCCTGCTGCAGCTCTTGCTCACTGGCAGCCTGCTTGAAAAGGCAGCTGATAAGGTGATGCAACTGCAGGTTAATTTGCTGTGTGTAGTCAAACTTCATGACAAGGGAAACATGCAATGCTGCCTTCATAGCGCGTCACCCAAGCTTGCTGCAGCTCTTGCTTACTGGCACTTTATTTGAAAAGATAGCTGACAAGGTATCTCAATCATAGTCGGGCTGCCAATTATGCCTCAGCAAATCCCTATTCTGTGCTTTCCTGGTCTGCAGCACATAACGCTTTCTGCGTGTTACTGGCTCATAACCAAAGAACAACCGCCAGTCGACACATGCACACATAAGACACCAAGTGAGCTCAGGTGGCAAAGAATTGCAACATTGCCTGCAAATTTCATGAACTCTGGCTGTTGCATGGCATGCAGTCAACACCGTCTTCCCAGCTTGTCTCATTTTACAACAGAACTACAGGACTGCACACTTGCTCTGACTCATGATGTTTGCGACATAGCTCATGCCTGCCATTCAGCTCCGCAGTTTGTCAGTTTTGACAAACTCTCACTTACACAGGAAAATTCATCACACTCAGCCAATGCATCAGCCCCGCTGTCAGCTCCCAAGCCAGCTGCTGCCAAGGCTGGCAAAGACAGCAGGTCAACTTGCCTGGACCAGTACAGCTCACGTCTTGCATCTAGCTCTGCACCTGGTGTATCTTGACAAACTCTCGCTTACACAGGAGAATTCATCACACTTAGCCAATTCATCAGCCCCGCTGTCAGCTCCCAAGCCAGCTGCTGCAAAGGCTGGGAAAGACAGCAGACCAACCTGCCTTGATGGCATCTGGAGCATCCTGCAGCACTATGAGGAGCTGCAGAGCAGGCAACCTGAGGTGTTGGCACATGCCCTCAATGTGGTCGCCATCATGTGGCAGGTAGGCTGCATGCAGTCATGCTGTACGTACATCAATGCAATACTGGTCCTGAAACTAGAGTTTGCCATCAGTGGGTGAATACACCAAACTCACCTCCATCTCCTAAGCCAGCCCCTGTCAACGCTAGGAAGAACAGCAAGCCAACCTGCCTAGATGGCATCTGAAGCATTCTGCAGCAGTACCAGGAGCTGCAGAGCAGGCAGCCTGAGGTGCTGGCGCATGCCCTCAATGTGGTCGCCATCATGTGGCAGGTCATTTCTGCAAAACTATGCCATCCAGTGCATGCAATCTTGCTGCTGGTCTTCAGAAACAGCCATAGCTGGCATAATCTTCTGACACAGCACATGCCCTGCATGTGTTGGCTATGATGTGGCAGGTGAGCTGCCCAAGCCATGCTGGGAAGTTCAGGGTTCTTCAATGCTGGTCAATTGAGGTACGCCCTGCATATGATGGCCATCATGTGGCAGGTAAGCTGAAGAAGCCATGCTCTGTGCAGTGTGCTGTGTCCCTGGTATAATAGAAGTTTGACTGGCTATCATGGTGCGGTTGGCGTCATGTGGCAAACAGCGTGCATGAAATGACGCAGTGTTATACACTGGTCACCATGCTGTTGTTTTGACTTGATGGCTTGAAACAGGATCTTGTACTCTGACACAGGCGGGGCCAATTGCTGCAGTCCCTATGGAAGCCCTACGCTCACCACTCAAGTTCCTGTAATGCATCTAAGTTTCTGGAATGCATTCACAATCCAACAGCTGCCTAAAAAAATGTTGAAAGTGTATGTTCTACTTACATTGGTTCTTGCCAACTGTGCATCCCACTCAGACAGGGTTTTGCCCTGGCATAGGCAGGGCCAGTTGCTGCGGCCCCTGTGGAAGCCCTACGCTCTTAGCCAAAGTGTCTGGAATGCATCTACGCCTGCACGCCCGCCTCAAAGAGTAGCAAGGGCACATGTTTTCTGCATACTCATCTATGCTCCCTATGCATCCCACTAAGACAAAATCTTGCTCTGGCACAGGCAGGCCCAATCGCTGCAGCACCTGTGGAGGCGTTACGCTCACAGCTTAAGTTTCTGGAAAGCATCTTTGCCTGCACTGCGGCCTCAAAGGCTGGTGACAGCGCAGCTGACAGCACTGATGGTGCTGATGAGAGCATCGGTGACCTGTTGAACTTCTGGGAAGGCAATGTGGGCTCAGCATGGCTTCTGGCTGCTGAAGCACACGCCCTGACAGTGCTCAGCATTGAGGCCTTTTCACAGCCCAGAGAGTCAGGTCAGCTCGCTGCGCAATGGTTGCGACGTTTTTATCCTATGCAAGCAAGCAATTCAGCCACCAATACGCCGCGCTAGCAAATCAAGCACGAGCATGTGTAAAGGCTGTACCAGTCAGAACAGAAGAAAAACACATGGCATGTCCTGACTTGCAGCTCCTGTTCTTGCATACCAGCACAGTCTCTGGCTATTTGATAAGTTGTAAGTTGCACATCAACCTTTGTCAAACAGCATCGCCACCTGCAGCACATGACAAGGACTGTGGAGGACTGCACTACCATTACAATTGCACAATCTCAACATGCGTTGCTAGCTGATCGACTGCATGAAATCTCAGGGCAAGCAGACAAGGCCGAACAGCCACAACTTTGGGTGCTGCTGGACAAGGTAGCCTCAGACAGCAGCACTGACGGCGGCTTGTTCAGCATTCCAGAGTGTTCCACCCACACTTCAGGCTCTCGAACTCTTTAGAGACTAGTACACCATTCACACTTTGTTTGGCAAGCTATTGATTCCTATTTGATCATGTCTCTGCATGCTCAGGGCAAGCAGACAAGGCCAAACAGCCACAAGTGTGGGTCCTGCTGGACAAGCTAGCCTCAGACAGCAGCACAGACAGCGGCTAAATAGGCATTCTGGAGCGCTACACCCACACTTCAGGCTCTCAAACTCTACAGAGACTAGTGGACCAGTCACAACATTCTTTGGCAAGCTGTGAAGTCCTGTTTGATCATGTCTCTGGATGCTCAGGGCAAGCAGACAAGGCTAAGCAGCAACAAGTGTGGGTTCTCCTGGACAAGCTAGCCTCAGACAGCAGCACTGATGGAGGCTTATTGGGCATTTTGGAGCGCTATTCCCACACTCAGGGCAGTTCTGCTGATGGGCAATCGGCTGCTGCTGGTGCTGAGAGGCTGTACAAGGAGCTGTTTTTGGAAGCGGAGGCTAAAATGGTGTCCATGTTCTCATTCATGGCAAACTGTAAGCTGCTCTGTGACGCAAGCTGCTCGGTGCTGCATGCTGCACATGAGCATCACTCAAAAGGCACAGGCTGTATACAGCGCTGATCTTTGCAGCAGCCGTCAAGCTTGTCTGCACATTCTCATATGTGGCAAATTGTAAGCCACTCTGTGATGCATGCTGCGCACGAGCACCAATTATTGGATCTCAGAAGCTGTATGAAGAGCTGTTTCTTGAAGCAAGGGCCAAGCTGGTCCCCATGTTTTGGTTCATGGCAAATTGTAAGCCACTCTGTGGTGCATGCTGTGCATGGGTATCAGATGTCAGACCTCACAGGCACAGGTATAGGCTGGTATGACTGTACCAGGTCGTACAGGTCAGGTAAGACCCAGGTCATACATGCGTGACCTGTTGTCACCCACACAGGTGTGTACATGCACCAAGCAGAGTTGCTTCTGCGGTATGCAATTGCAGGCTATGCCCTAGAGAGGCATCTTGCTGGTCTCGCCCTGCTAGCTGGCCTTTGGCAGCAGCTAGAAACTTTGCTGGACAACACCAAAACAGCTCTCATGGCTTTGATCTGTCATTGAGACCCTGCATGCATCTACAGTTCAGGGTGACAACCTGGAGAAGCATCTTGCAGGCAACAATCAAGACAGCTACAACAGCTGTGACTTGAAAGCCTCCATGTATCTGCAATTAAAGGTGATGACCTGGAAAAGCATCTTGATGGTCACACCTTGTTAGCTAGCCTCTGGCAGAAGCCAGACCTCTTATTGGACGCCTTCTGCCATGGCAAAAGAGGCAACCCTGCGAGTTTAAGGCAGCGCATCTTGACCCACTTGCAAGCCTGCTTGGCTGCTAGGGCGTTCAGCAAGGATGACTGTGACAACCTGCCTGTATTTTTTTGTGTGTTCTGCAGTTGAAGGTGATGACCTTGAGAAGCATCTGGCTGGTCACACCCTGCTAGCCGGCCTCTGGCAGAAGCTAGACCCCTTGCTGGAGGCCTTCTGCCGTGGCAAAAGTGGCAACCCTGCAAGTTCAAGGCAGCGCATCTTGACCCGCCTGCAAGCCTCCCTGGCTGCTAGAGAGTACAGCAAAGATGACTGGAGAGAACTTCTTGCAAAGGCGTACAGATACAGGGAGGTCGCCTCCAGGGATATGGACCATCAGCAAATGCATGAAGACGCTGAGCTGGTACAGACTATCTAGCTTTCCAACGTCATTCTCACAACTATGAGCACAGAAACAGCACCTAGCCCATATTGTAAGCGTATGTAAAATGCTGAAATCTTGAAGTTGTTCATGTTTGGCATGACTTGCAGTTGTGTGCTGCATGCTTTGGTCTTCAACCAGGTCTTGATGTCTTGGGTATCAATTTTGTGTCAATGACTGCAGTGCCAAAACATGTTGATCTAGTGCACTGCAGGTGCTGCTGCTTCATGACATGCGCCAATTGCGGCTGACAGATATGCTGCTCCACTCAGCGATTGCGCATCATTGCTCAACTCTTCCCAGGTATGGTCTCATCCAATGTTTGCCACAATGCAATCAACATCTTCCGCCATGTGATTCTCAAAGTACTCTTCCCAGGCATGGCCTGACACAAAGTTTGCCACATGCAACCAACATCTTCGTCCTTGATGATGTGACATCTCAATGTACACTGGCCCACAAATCAATTGTGGTTATCTGCTCATATACAGTGTAACGCCACACAATTGTGCATGACAGGAATTGAAATACTACACCAAGGCATCACTTTTTCATGCATGCAGCCTATTTGCTTTTTGTCACGCTTCTCCTATTGTTGTCCTGGCATAGTCAGCTTGCATCTGCAATTTACATTGTGGTAAAATCTGAGTGTCGAAGTTCTTGCGATCCAGGCTGCACAGCTGCCCATTGCGCTCGCGCACCATATGCAATGTAAGTGACCAGCGCTGAACAAGGCGCATTTTAATGGGTCTGCAGGCAATACGGCGAAGGGTTCCAGTACAGTGACCAAAGCTTTGAGGATGCCATTGGACAGCTGATGGTCCAAAGGGCAAAGACAAACAGCTTGCATCAGCTGCAAAGGTATGTCTCTTGCTCACCTTGTGTGTTTGATTTCAACTGTGCAATGTTTGTGCATGCTGATGCCTCAGGAAAGGCCTCTGTAGTTGGGGTTTCTGAGTCTGTCCTTAGCGTGCATCAGCTGCAGCGGCTTCATGTGTATGCTATATGTGCCTGCTGCTGCCTGAATTGAAGCATCTGCCCTAGAATCTGTTGCGGTCTTCCCTCAATCTCTGGTGCGTACCCATGCAACTTTCTTGTCTCTATTTTCATGGTGGCTTTGTGCTGGGCTTGCGGTGTGTGGTGGTATCCATTCAGGGCCCTGAAGCTAAGCTGACCATCTTGTGAGAGAAGCTGTTGCATCACCCATCTTGTCTTCAAGTATGGACGGCCACCGCTGATTCCTCGTTTCTGCACGTCTTGGTCGCTGTTCAATATAGGGCCCACAGTGTGGTGGCGTCTGTGTTGCTGGAAAGCTTGATGTTTACCTATCTTGCTCTGAAAACTAATCATGATGGAAAGCATAGGCTATCTTTTCTATCCTAGAATTTGTACCTGCTCGTTGTAGGACTTGCAATGTGGTAGCATCAGTCCAGGATGCTGAAGCAAACGCAGAGCAAGCGGTAGCCAGCCTGATGCATTTCTTGCTTTGTCGTCAACTCTGAATGTCATGGAATGCCTGGAAAGTCAAGTTTGCTGTCTGAAATTTAGTGGCGTCTGTCCAAGATGCTGAAGCACAGGCAGTGCAAGCCTCAACCAGTTCAGCAGCTATGACTGGTGCATGCCCAGGCAACTGCTCTAGTGCTGCACCAAGCAAAAGCCTTGATGGCTCCTTGCAGGGCTTGCAGTGTAGTGACATCTGTCCACAATGTCGAAGCTATGCTGGCAATGACAACTTGAGGAAAGCTGACGCATCATCTGTTTTGTCTGCCATAGTGAAGGCCGTAGATTGTCCGATACACTTGTGAAAGGCTCATTTGCTGCATGCAGGGCTTGTAGTGTGGTGGCATCCGTTCAAGATACTGAAGCACAGGCAGTGCAAGCCCTAGCTAGCCTGGCAGGCGTCACGGCAAGGGCTAGCCCCTCCTTCCAGCCCCTGCCTGTGCCCTCCACCACTGTAGCCAGAAGCCTAGCTTGCCTACAGCAGTCAGTCACAGCATTCATTCAGACTTCCAGCCCAGCAGCAGCAAGAACTGCTCTCACTGAAGAGTCAGGGTTGTTGGGGGATGTTAGGGTAGGGGTTGGGGAGGCGGAGACTAGGGCTGCTGCGTATGCCAAAGCGCGACATGTTGCTCAGGTACGCATGTGAGGCGCAGAGGCTGACTACTCATGCGCTTGCGACCTGTGCTGCCTATAAGTGGATTGCAACTGCTACGTGAAACAGACACTTAGTTCATTGTAGCGCAAACGTCTGATGTTGGATGGTGTTGGAACGGCGCCTGTTGGGCTGGAGTATATGCTGTAGCGCCGCACGTTGCTCAGGTGCGTGTATGCAGCTCAGAGGATAACTGCTTACACATTTGCTTTGCTTCATCTTTCCTGTTTGCAGATGGTGCTGAGCTCTTTGCAGCATTGGCGCCCCAAGCACAGCCCACCAACAACCCAACTTTGTAAAGCTCATGACTCCTTCTTTCTTGCTGATAGCACTAGGCTGTTTGCAGCATTGGTGCTCCACCCAAAAGCTTACACCCTCACTCACGTCAATCATATGACTCTTCCTTTCTCGTTTTGCAGATAGCGTTAAGCCATGTGCGGCATTGGCGCCCCACGCAGACCCCGCCAGCACACCAACCCGCCCCAGCCCCAGAGGGGCTTCAGAAACCTCCAAGATCCCCACGCACTCCGCCTTCACGCCTTGCACTGGTCAGCCAACAAATCATTCACATCATTTTTCCACAGCTGTCATTGTACTGCTTGGAAAACCAGCCTTGATACTGTCTAAATTTTGTCTGTCAGCATGCTGCAGTACACTTCAACAATAACAATAATGGTCATTACAAGTTCCAGCACATGTGCTAGATGTGTGTGGCCCAAGTCCTGTCTCGCCAGGCAGGCTTGTTCCGAGCATCAGATCACTTTGATATGGGGCAACACATGTGATGATGTTTGCATGGACTGCTGCTGACTCATGTCTACCATGCCATGCACCAATGTCTACACTTGTACTTGAGCCTTTTTCTCCCTGCAGACTGCAACGCAAAGCTTTGTTGCAACTAACTGCTTGGAATTGCAAATCATCACCCTCCTGCAGTTTGTTGGGTTTGCCTTGCAGAGCTCCAGTGCTGTTGATGACAGCAGCAGTGCTGGCAGCAGAGAAGAAGACTGGGCTGTAGCAGAGCATATTCTTGGCACAACCAGGTACTGCAGCTGATGCATGTTGAGCTATGACCTCTTGCATCACAGAAAAGGCGTGACAGTCATTGATTCAATGTAGCGTGACACTCAATGCACCAGTACAAATTTTGTGAGCAGTGGCTCTGAGTGGCTTGCCAGCAACAGCAATCAAAGCGTATCTGTGATACGAGTGTCAAATCTGCCTACATGTGAACAGAGAGCATTCCAGATATTGCACTGGCAACAACCGCCTTGTGCCAAAGCTTGATGATGTCGTACATGGTCGTCGCACTTTGTGGAAGCTTCTGCTATAGCCTTAAGCTGACGGAGGCTTTAATGATGCCAAAGCCATGCACATGAGCAAAATGTTCAATTCACAGAGCAACTTTACGCTCTGTATGCAGATGTTGGCTTGAACACTTGCAGTCAGCCTCCCCAGACAGGCTACAAGACCCCACCCCAGAGCCCATCACCCAAAGCTTGCTATCCGGCCTGATGCTGGTGCTGCACCGCATTGGGGCTGTCACCCCCCCTGCAGACCCCGCTGGACCACTCCGCCTAGCAGCGCAAGCCCTGCTACCTACGCTATGCCAGCTGGCAGCCACCCACAGCTGCCATGCCAACGCCGCTGCATCAGTCATGCCTGTCATGCTGAGAGCCTGCCAGCTGTCACCTTCAGACTGGCTGCCCTGCGTTTCAAACTCGCTGCATCTGGTGCACGCCTTGTCTCAGGCATTCCATGTGCGTGCAACAGCCAATCAAGCTATGCACAGCACACAGCCCCCCAGCACCCCAGGATCAACCCCCGCAAATCCCCAACAGCACCCTCCCAGTGGGTCAGAGAACCTGGACCTGGCAAACGCTGAGCTGGAGGGCACTTGGGAAGGGGCATTGCTGGCACTGGCCCTCCTGGTGGCGCAGACTGCCCCTGGGGCTCAGATGCTGATGGACCAGGGCATTTCAGACTTCATTCCGGCCCTGGCCCAATGGCTGCTGAGCCCAGCTGGAGGAGGTGACCCACCCCCTTCCCCCAAGCACTTTGTGTTGATACAGTATTTTCTCCTTTTCAAAGGACTTCGCGTAAGCACGATGCCATTGAAATGCAATCACTGGCATACCGTACATCTGAGTCAGGACAACGCACCACAAGGTCAACTTCTTTTGTGGTCAAAGCAGGCGTCATAAAGAGCAATGGCCCTACAGTTTCTGAACAATTCTAAAACCTTCAGTTTGACTACAGATCTGTCATCAGCTCTTTTGGAAGCAGAGGTTGCTGCAGTGCCAGGCAGCAGTGCCTTCCCAGGCTTGAATGGACTCCAGAAGGTTGATCTGGGGGGCATGTACAGCCTCAAAGGCTACCCCTCACAGCCTCACCTTCAGTGGGGTGCCCTGCTCAGCCTTACAGGTACCCTTCTCCACTCAAGCCAATCCTTTTGCAAATTGAGCAAATCTGGAGTTCTGCAATTCACTTCAACAAGGTTTAACGTATGAAAGGAATATATTGTATTGATTTTATCACCTCACCACATGCCCTGCTGAAGCTTTGCAAACGGGGAGAATGTGTGAGGCATACATCCCCAGGCGCTACCAAATTAAAATCACGCAGCAACTCAGCAGTGCAAGATGACAAGCGCATTCTTTGATCACACGTCGCCTGAATGGACCTTTTGCAATCTGGAAAACACTTCACATCAGGCTTATGACAAGATTCAAAAGTGTGAGCTCATGCGTTTGAAGGTGTTGAGTACAACTTGTGCCTACAATCACTTTGGCAGCTGCCTGCAGCATCCTTTCATCACACACTTGAGATGACCCACCCTCTGGCCTGACTTCTCTGCTTAGCTTGACATGCTTTGCCCACAAGTCAAGTGCTAAGACACAGGGTTCCTGGTCACAAGCGCCAAACAGGATGACAGGTTGGACCGGGCTGTGCTGACGTTGCTCACAGTGTCTTTAGACCGTACATGCCGCTTGCAAGTCAACTGCTGAAATGCAGGGGTTGATAGGGATGACAGGGTGTACTGGGCTGTGTTGACGCTGCCCACAGTGGCTTCAGACCATACACGCTGCTTGCAAGTCAAATGTTCAAATGCAGATGTCCTAGTGCAAAGGGTTGATATAGATGCGATGACAGGGTTGACAGATTGGACTGGGCTGTTGTGATGCTGCTCAAGGTGGCTTGACATTTTACATGCTGCTAATAAGTCAAACGCTGGAATGTAGGGGTCTTGGTGAGAAGCGTTGATAGGGATGCCAGGTTGGACAGGGCTGTTGTGACGCTGCTCACAGTTGCTGCAGACCGTATGCTGGCAGTCTTGACCCCACCTGAGGCTGTTCCACACCAGCCCCTCACTCTAGCCCTACTACAGGCAAGTCCCAGTTGATTGTCATGTCCATTGGTATGTACGGGACCAAAGTTTCCAGTTTCTTCAGTGAAACAAACCATTGTCAGTACCTGGCCTTTTCCTCAACAGTCTCTTGCTCCAGTTGCTTTGAAAGCTTGACCACAAGAATAGCAGCAGTCTCTACAGCATAGTCTCGAAACCTGAGGAAAAATACAACACGGCCATTTGGTACAGGAGGTGGAAAAAGCATGTTTTTTGGCGGTTTTAGTGACTCACCTTATAGAAGTCAATGACAGATGGCAAAACAGCTTGCAAGGCCAGGGCCTGACAGCCCGCTCTGTTTCTTGTTCCTGGGAAACTATCGACGCCAAAAGCAAGTTTCTTCACAAACTTTCTGAAACCTCCATAATCTGAATGGCAACAATTCCGGTTCATTTGTTGCAGGAGGTGGAGAAGACCTTGTTTCTGGTGAGCTCGATACCCCATCTGAAAGGGCAATGGCAGATGGCCAGCCAGGGCAATTTACAAGGGCCGGGCCTCACAGCCCTGACAGGCCCCCTGGCCATGCGACAAGCCACTTGTACCTTCCTAGAATTTGCTGCTCTGGCTGTGCAACACCAGTCACAGCACCCCTGCTGTCCGCCTGTCTCACGACAAGAAACGGTACAGATCCTGAAACTTTCCTGCTGGTTTGTGCTGGATATTGTCCTGCGCTGCAAACAAATGCAAAGGCCGGGCCTTACAGCTTCGACGGTCTCCTGGCCATGCGACAAACTGCTTGTACCTTCCTAGAGTTTGCTGCTCTGGCTGTGCAGCACCAATCACAACACCCCTGCTGCCCCCCGTTTCACCTCAAGAAAAGGTACTTCTGCCCAAACATGAGTAGCTGCTGATGCGCTCTGGACTGCCTTGCTTTCAGCAGAAAGTGTGAACCACTTGTATCTTCCTGAAGTTGCCCGCATCGGCTGTGCAGCACTAGCCACAGCAGCCCTGCTGCCCTCCCATATCACCTCAAGAAAAGATACATCAGCTCAAATGCTTTACGCTGCCAGTGCGTTTGTCTTGTGCTGCACACAAATGCTAGCAGCACTAAACTTGTTTTCCTGGATTTGGAACAAAGAGGTACACGAGCTAAATTTCTGACTGTTGATGAAGCAGCCTCATGCATGCAGAGCCTGGCTCGTATGCCACCTCATTTACCTCTAGCCCAGGCCTGGTTCAGAGCCACAGCTGTGGGCAGCGCAGCCTCTGGGGAGCCACAGCTGGGGCCAGACGGCAGCATGGATCTGGCTGCCGTAGCTGCTACTGAATTTTCATGTCAGGTGTGTCCTGCGCTTCACATACACTCTCACAAATGCTTATTGCTCAAGGATGCTATGAGTCATTGGAGGCCTGACATGCCAAAGCTGCTTACAAGCTTGTGCCTATGCAAGCTGCTCAGTTGGCAACTGCTGTTCTGTTGATGACGCTGCTGCCCAAACACAGCCTTACTGCAGAGCATGGCATCAGCCTGTAATTGAATGGCAGCTACAGTGCACCCGGTAGGTGCACAGACTTCATGATACACTGTTGCTTTGGTAGGCGGCTGAAATAATGTACAGCTGTGTGGCTCTAACGCTGAAGCTGCTTGCCACTTTCTGTCTGAAGGGCCTCTACAGCAGGGTAGCCAATCAGCTCAAGATACGTTAACACACTGCAGTCAAGTCAGCAGATGCACAGGCGCAACAACACCCAAATGCATTTGCATTGAACCTGACAGATGCTCAGGCTGAACAACAGAGTTTTGTGTCTGGCAGGTGGCTGAGACAATGTACAGTTGCGTGGCTCTAGCGCTGAAGCTGCTAATAGCCTTCTGTCCTGAAGGGCCTCTACATCAGGGCAGCAGGTTGGGACCGGGCTGGCCCCAGCCCTCCATTCTCAAAGCCCTACAGGTCGGCATGTACTGCTGTCATCATTGCGATCGTCAACATGCTTGCTACTGACCCTGCTAGGTGACTACAGAAACAGCACATGTCTGCAAATGCTCTGCTCAAAACAGGTACTGCTGTTGATTGAGCCATCAGCAAATTAGGGGCAATAGGTCCAGTGTGCATGGCTCAGCAGCTCTGTATTTGAATCCATGCAGTTGCCATGCAGTGGTGCTGATGTCTGCAACAGAGATTTGCGCTGCTGTGCATTGTAGATTCAGCTTGCAGACAAGCGATGCAAGTGTTGACTGCTTGTCATGCTAACGTGTGGTTTAGGCGTGCAGCATGCTGCCTGCAATGTCTGCACATCTGTTTTTGCAGCTTGCACCATGCGCAATCATTTGTAGCATGTCAATCCGGTAGCACGGCATCATGCTGCTGCTGCACTTTTTGAGACCCTGGCTGTTTTTGCTTGCAGAAACAGTGCCACGTGCTTGGCCACAGCCAGATCAGTCATCGCACAAGCAGAGCCCTGATTTTGGTCAGAAATGTCAAGAGATGCTTGCTCACCACACAGCAGCTACTACAAAGATTGGCCATTCAGCCAGAGCAGCATGAGCTCAAGAACTTGTATACAACACTTGAGAAGCTGCAAAGCTATCTGGACAAAAGATGACGGTGCCGACGATACTCAGCACATGCTGAGACATTGGCACAGGCTTCTTGGTGCTTGCTACGCACCGCTGCGGGCTTGCTGATGGTCTTTTGTCTGGTGCTAAAAGCAGTGATGTAGGTGTCGCTCTCAATTGCAGCTTGATCCACAGTGTCAAATGGCAGAATTGGTTTATGTTGGGCTGCTCTTTGCTCACCATGAGTGCAGAGTCTCGTGATCATGCACTGCACGCTTGATCAGTCTATGCGACTGTTCTGCAATCACTCACTCTCTGTTTGCACAAGCAGTTTTGCCAGCAGCGCAAAGCATCATGCTGGGGCTGAACATGACGACACCAGCGGACTTGCAATTGCCTGGCCAAGCAGCAGGACCTAGGACGCCTCCATTGACATGGATGCAGTGAAGCATTCAATGATTGCTTTCCTAATGCATTGTTGGCGACATGAGGAGCCGCTGGCAGCTGCTGTAGCAGCAGACGCAGGCATGTGTAACTGATGACGTGACTGTTCAAGCTGCCGTCTTACTGTGCAGATGTGCGTGGCCGCCAGAAGCCATGAGAGATTTTGGTCATTGGCCGAAGCTGCTGCGACCGTTGACCAGGTCTGACAGCTGCTGACTGCTGCGAAATTTGTACGCATAAAGGTCGCAATCATGGCCAACGACCCAACACAACTCAGCGGTCGCTTGCAAAGCACTCAAGCTACTTACCGGCCTTCCTTAACCGGCAACACAGCTACCGTCCGCCAAACAGCCGTCAGCTCAGTGAGACGAATTGAGCGTGCCCTTGCCTCAAGACCGCCTGACGACCACAGCCTGCTCTATACATGAAGGCGGCTACCTTAATGTGCTTCCTGCTTGCGGCACTCCTGTCTGTACACGCTGTCATCGGCTCTGCAGCAGGTATGCACTTTCCTTGCGTGCCTTGACTAGTGCCCATAGTGTGCTCCGTCTGCAGTGCGCCTGTGTACCTGTGGTCAGGTTGGACTGAAACTCACATGCCAATGTTGTACTGCATGCATGCAACAATGTGCACTGACTGTAGGTGACACTGAAGCCCTTGGCAAGTCCTCTGGCAGAAGCCTGTTGGGCTCTTACCACTACCATGGCTACCACAACTACCATGACAGCTCTGCTGCATCAGCCGCTGCTTCAGCGTCAGGTGGCGATGCTTCTGCAGCTGCAGCAGCAGCCAGCTCAGGTGACATCCGCTGGACCTTCTGCGTTTTCCTTGTCCAATTTGCTTGTGGATCCAGCATAGCGTCATTTGACAGTCAGACATTGTGCACACCGCAACAAGCTGCAATGACTGGTGCAAATAGTTGCTGCAAAGCACATCAAAGTCTTTACTGCTCAAGAGCATCTGTTGCAATAGCTTGCTGTAAGCCGACTGTTGTGCACAAAAGTCTGGCTACATGTATGCAACCCACAATGCAGCAGCTGCTTGTCACATGCTTTCATCCTACGCAAAATTAGGCCATGAAGCAAGCAGACAGCAGTCCTGCTCTTTCACTGTGTGATCCACCATGTGCCATTGTCTGCACATAGCCTCACAGGTCTGCATTATGGCCAAACAGCCACACTCAAATGTCTTCACATCACGGGCTGCTGCCTCTGTTAGACAAGGCTATCAGTTGGCTTCTGAGTTGCAGGCGGCTATGATGGCTACTTCAGACATGGCCATGGCAGTGCTGCATCTGCTGCCTCTGCTGCTGCCTCCTCAGGTATCACACTGCTGCACTCTGCGCCTCTGTGGCTGTTGCGTAACTGAAAAAGCCTTACTGCTTGGTAGCAAGGGCATGCAAGTCTCAATTGCAAGGCATATCTTTACAGCAGCTCCACGCCAATCTTCTGCTTGCCGCTGAATTGGGGCATGCTCAGCTTGTGCATGAGTATGCAGACAGTGCTTGGATTCTTTGTTCACTTCTGTCAACTGCTACTTCATTGTGCACTTCTGTCAATTGCTCTTGATCTACGCCATCAGTCAGAGCTGATTCCTGTCTGTCTGACTGCCGCAGATGACTATGACCACGGCTATGGCCACAACTACAACCATGACTATGGTCGCGGCTACTACAGCGATGAGCACGGCAACTTCCACCACTCTGGCGGACACTCATCAGCTTCCTCCTCATCTTCAGCTGGCAGGAAACTGCTGGGCAACTACCACTACCACGGCTACCACAACTACCATGACAGCTCTGCTGCCTCTGCTGCTGCTTCTGCTTCTGGTGGTGATGCATCAGCTGCTGCTGCAGCTGCTAGCTCAGGTGCAGTTTTTGCCTTGTACACTTGCAGCACTGCATGCACGGCATGCATTCCTTTGTCAGTGCTTGGAGTGTGCAATATTAGGCACAGTTGTTTACAGGAAGATTCATAGGCCAAAAATACCGGCTGCTTGATGTTGACAGCACTGCATGCCTGAGCACACACATTTTCAAAATTTGCTGCACAATATGCTATGGGCAGCAAAGCAGCTTGCGCAACAGTGTCAGCACGAATTGAGAATGCACTGTCAAGCTCCCCTGCACAAATGTGCGTTGCGTGTGTAGTGTGTCAGTTGGGAAATGCCTGACGATGTGTTGTTTGACTTGCAGGTGGATACGATGGCTACTTCAGGCATGGTCACGGGAGCGCTGCATCTGCTGCCTCTGCTGCTGCTTCCTCAGGTAACTTGATTTTGCTGCTGCTTGCACTATGCTTAGCCAGTGCCTCTTCACACATGCAAGAGATGCATCTTGGCAATAGCTTCTCACTAAACAGTGGTTGTCCGGCAAGGGCTGGGCTCGCTTTGGTTTGTGCTGATATGTATGCTGCTGCGCACATCTCGTTGCACATGCATTGAGTCCAATAACATGTCCTGTTGCTTGTGGGTCCTTACATTATGTGTCTAGCTTGCGTATCAAATCCAAGTCCATAATGTCAACTTGCAGCGCTCACTTAAACAGGAGCATGGCATACCTAGACAAGCCAGTGCTGCTGACTGACTGTGCACAATTTTCTGTAGATGACTATGACCATGGATATGGCCACAACTACAACCATAATTATGGTCGCGGTTACTATGGCGATGAGCACGGCAACTTCCACCATTCTGGCGGACACTCGTCAGCTTCAGCCTCAGCTGCCTCTTCTGGCTGAATGAGACAAGAAGCTGCTCCTATTGCTGCGAGTCTTCCTGATCTTTGGCGTTAGACAAGAGAAGTTGCTCCCGCTGCTGCAAGCTCTGATGATGCACTTGTGCTGAGACGAGTTAGCACAGAGGACTTGAACAAGGCTTAGTAGGCAGATTGTGTTGTTGCAAGTTTTTGCTGTACTCACTGCGCTTAGGTAGATCCCTTGTGAGGCTTTGTGAAGCTCATGTGGCCTTGTGCCAGTTTGATGCTGAAAGGAATCAAAGGCATGGGTGTGAGGGGCGTTCCCTGCGCAACATAGTCACAGCATCCAAACTGTAGGTTACTCATGCAAGTCTGTGTTACTCTGAACACCCTTGGCCTTTGTAGTGCCTATAGGGGTCTATAGGTATGACTGAGCTCGAACGTTTGCAACTTTTGACAGCTCTGTCTAGACCCACCTGTTTGTAAAAAGACATCTGACTCTTCCTGTGCCAGTTGCAATGCACATTTTGCGCAGCAAGAACTCCCACACATGCCAGCATACATTGCATTGCACAGGCTGCCAAAGTGCTTGAGATTGAACTGAATGATCAGCAATTCATCAGCTTGACCAGTGCTGTACATCTTGCCAGTTGCAGTGTTGACATTACTCAATGTGAACTCCATGCATGGCAGCATTGCATTGCCCTGACTGCTAGAGTGTCTTAAGATTGGACAGACAGAGCATCCACGCAGCTTGACCAGTGCTGTTAGAGTAAAGCATTGAGCTTATGCACCAACACCTTCAGCTTGATCAATGATCTTAAGCACAGCACATGTCACGATGAGTATCATCGCTTGCACCATGCACTTCGAGGCTGCAGTCTTGCGACGCAGCCACCAGAACCGTGCACATGTTGCTCAGAACGTACGTAACAGAGCCCATAGGCGCTGCTTAATATCGAGATCAAAGACATGGTGAGGATCAAGACTTGGCCATGCCCAAACTGACGTAACATAACACTCTGTGTAACATGAGGAAGGACTGCACTGCTTTGAAACTTTGGAGAGATGTAAACATCACGTGGCCAAGGAATGGGCTGCTACTAAATAAGACGCTGCCTTAGCTGAAGATCAACTCATTGAGTCAATAATCCATGGACTACTTAGAGCTGTCCTGCAGTTGGATGAGAAAGGCGGCAGCTGCACAGCAACGGAAAGTGATTGCATGCTGCTATTCACCACTCTCAGGTGCAAAGACTGCTTCCAAGCATGTTTGCAGCAAGGCCTAAATGCTATGCAGCTCTGGACATAAGGTGTCATGTACAACTCCACTCAAGCAACCAAGCTTCAAAAGCTTCTAAACTTCCGGGTTGCTTTTACTCACAGAAGCTCCCAAGGGGACGGCTAGCTGCATACACTTATCTTTTTCTTTTCTGCTGCTATACTGATCAACTAGTGGGCTGCTGTGCAAGTGACTTCTTCAGCTTCTCTGCCTCAATGTAGGCTGTGCCTACTGGCAGGAACTCACTGCTGTGCATATCTGTTGTCTTGAACACAGCTGAGGCAACCCCAGCAATCTCTGCTTTCTGCAGGCCAAACGCAAACAGAAAGTCAGACTGACGGTATCCGGCTTTGACGGCACGCAGACAGGAAGTCAGAAAGGCAGCATCTAGCTATGAGGGCACGCAGACAGGAAGTCAGACTGAAAGCAGCTAGCTTTGAGGGCATGCAGACAGGAAGTCAGACTGAAAGCAGCTAGCTTGTCTTGCGCATGTAGCTTGCTTGACCAAACTGCTGATGCAATGTCACCGTGCATACAGGGGTATGAAAACTCACCTCATCCTTTGTGAGGTCCCTGACAAACTTAGCAGGGTTGCCCGCCCACAGCTGACCAGAAGGCACTAGTCTGCCTGGAGGAAGCACAGTGCCTGGAGCCAGAATGGAGTGGTTCTCGACCAGGGATCCCTCCATGAGCACGCACTTCTCGCCTATCAGCACCTCGTCTTCTACAGTTGCGCTGCGCAGCACGCAGCCTTGGCCAATGGTCACGTAGCGCCCTACTGTGGTGGCTGCTGAAAGACCAGTTGGCGAAGTCCTGCAACAACAACAGTTGTGGCTGCACAGTATTCAGGTGGTGAAGTCCTGCTATGCCATGATGTACAGCTGCACAGTCAACGAAGTCCTGCAGTGTCGACAATACTAGCTGTAGGACTGGGCCATTAGTGTTGCAGAAGGCAACGCATGTCAGAAAGGGTGTATGCACATGAATCAGACAATGCAGCCTTGGGCATTGGTCATAAAGCCCTAATGTGATGCCTACTGAGGGGCAAAGTTTTGCAATGTCAGTGTTGCTAGCTTTCGGACAGCCGGTGGTAATGCAGGATTGCAATAGCCAATGCTGGCAGAGACTTGGTACAATCTGGATGGTGTGCGGCTGCATCTTCATGATAGGTGCATGACAGCAAGCAATGGGCAATGCAGCATATGTCAACTACATGCATGTGCATGGCAAATTAACTTGCAATATCTTTACCTTGCAGCATGCATAACTGTTTTGTCTTGGACATTGCTGAAAGCGCCTACACGTATGGAGTTCAAGTCTCCTCTCAACACGCACCCATACCATATTGAGGTCTGCAATGTCACCAACATCCATTCTAGATGCGAATCGCAACACGGCGAAGCAACAAGATTTCTTACTCTGTCATACAGGTCAACATCGCCGATGACCACGGCGTTTGGGGCAATCCATGTGTCTGGGGCGACGACTGGAACCTGCAACAACAGCAGCTGAAGTGCCACAAGGCATATGGACACAAAACATGCAACACGCTGGGGCAAGCGCTTCACTAACCCGGTTGCCTAGCGTGATCAGCTGTCTTTGTCGGCAATACGGCTCGTCTTCGATGTGGACAGGGAGAAACGCGGCTTTGCTACCGGTCGAGATAACGCGTGACCAGGCTTGCACTGCACCTACTTGCGGCTCGACTACTGTTTGTGTTGCATTGATTGCAAAGGCTGACAAGGATTTGGTGGCTTGCGATTGCCGGGCCGCACGCAAGAGACAGCTGAGCTTTGGCATGCCAGCGCACCCTTGCAGCAATGTGACGGCCTGTCACTTTGCGATCGCTGCACAAACAGCAGTCCTGAATGCCGATTGAGGCCTTCATCAAGATGGCATGACTGATTATTTCAGGGCTTTTGTTCGTGTTTGTGCATCCCTCAACAGTCAAGCTGCCATTCTGTCTTGGCATAACAGCACCAGATTTAGGCGCATTGTCGCAGGATCAAGCATGCTCATTCAAGACAAGACGTGCTAAATACCAACGACAGGAAACCATCCTCACATTTATGATGAATTGGTAACGGATGACATTTGACGTGTACACATAAGCGTGCATGCTTCGGGGATGATCAGGCAGCATGCAACCTGGCAGTGCGGTCTACATGCGAGTGCTGCAGTGCGCCCGGCCTTGCCTAAGCGCAAAGAACCGTTGAACTTCCCCCTGCTCGTGGTATCTTCGCATCCAGGGTCGTTTGGCAGGCACGTGCCAATCACGTGGCTGATACAAACACAAAATTAGTCATGTGTCTTGGCATTACAGTTCAACCTCGGTGGCAGCGTGGACATTGCAGCGGCAGTGCGCTTCACATTGCTTGCCGAAGTAGCTGCGTTTCGGCTGCAATTGCCATTTTGCGGCTGCTGCTGCAAAAAGGGCGCCGGCACTGCGTCAAAAATTCGTATCCTTTACAGGGCAAACGGGACAGTGAAGGGGACGCGAGCATTTTGGAGGAATTGTTGACCTTGGTCGCTATCATATAGTTCGTCACAGCCCACTGGCAACTGTTTCATCTGTCGCCGCCGTTGCCCCTCTCAAAAGTCGGCCCTTGGCACGGTGTACGTGAGCAAATCTGCCCCACGGCCCAGGCTGCTTGACAGCGCCGGGTATGCTTTGATGCTATCCTCAGACGCAATCACGGTATCTCCTCTGACACACACGAAGGTAGGCTGCCCTCAAAGTTGAGTGCATGGCCGTACCAGTAGCTTGACCTAGCACGCTCGAGGCGTGACATGCACCTTGCTGCAAACGGGCTTTGTGAATGCCTTGTCTGAGATGGTAATCTGCACTCATGCTTGATTGATCAGCCAGCAGTCGTTCATGCACTGCAACATCACACTCAAGCTGAATCCTGCTGAACAGGTCTTGCAGCTACAAGTCTGCAAGTGACATCTCAGACCACACTTCTGTTACAGCTTTCAGGCACCAAGCAGCTATCAGACAGCATGCAGCTCAGCACAATCCTGAGCCTTGCTGCAGTCAGCTTGTGCATGCACACAGCCCAAGGCGCATCACTGCTTTCAACCAAAATACCCATCACGGGAATCTCCTATCAGCGCGAAATAACCATGCCAGCGGTATGGCCACAACCTGGTTTTGCAAGTGACCGTTTCTACTGCTATGGGCATCCAATGCTGCTGACAATGCTGACATCATGCTCTGGCGTCTTCAGTCGTGTATCCCTGCATTGTGATCTCCAAGCATCATGCGATAGGTTGTGATCAGTACATCACATTTCTGGCTGCATTCCTTACACTCAGCAGCTGACTATGAATCTGTCATTGCACCGCTGATACTGCTTGCATACCAATCATCATATGCCCTAGTCGTGCCAGCTTTGTACGGAATCATTGCGCAAACTATATGACGTCATGTGTCGTTGTGAGTCATCACGCATTGTCACGATCGCTGTATGACATTGCAGGCTACTGGTCAGCAGTATACTATCACTACACCACCGGTCACCGGTGCATATTACAATGTCAGAATTCAGCTAAACCAGACGCTTGGGCATGTTGGGTTTTACTGCAACCCTAGCTGGGGCGGGCAGCCAAATCAGGCAAACACTGTTGCACAGCTTGGAAACTCAGTTTGGCAGACAGGTCTGATTGGCAAATTCAGTGATATCTCCTGACAGTGACTGCGTTTGTTACCACAAAAGGTGTCACTCCATGGAGTTTGCTGCACTCAGAAACACCACTGCAGTCAGAACGCAGTGATTGGCTGCCAGTTGCATGCCTGATGTCTTTGTAACATGTGCGCAAGCAGCTCTTCATAAATTGGGGCGTTGTGGCAACATATGTGCACCACCTCTAAGCTTTGAAATCTGTGCTGTCCTTCCTGGGCTTCTGCTACTCACAGCAGCTCCAAATATGGTGCACGATGGGGTAGACTTCGTTTTCGTTTTCCTGCTGTCCTGTGCATGCCGCAATTGGCATCTACATAGCTGCTCAGGACAGCCAATACGTGCTGTTCAGCATGTTTGTGTGTATGTTTGTCATGCATCCAGGGCTGAATGGCCAGCAAGTTCGAAACATCAGATTTTCATTTGCTGAGTCCCCTCACTGATTTCTCTTTGTCGCTCTATCTTTGCACTGCGCAGGAGAAGCATGGTCTGATAATCTGACCACTGCGGCCAATGATCTGTTATATACACTCTCCGTATCACAGTGATTCGCTGGGCTGAACCTGTTTATCAAATGCTGTCACTGCATCACTGATTGCCTGTATATTGCAATGTCAACTATTTTCTGTGTGTATTCTACAGGAGAAGCAGCATTTGATGACATGACTATTGCGGCCAATGATCCACTATACCTGCCTTCCAACACTACCGCCAGCCCTGCTATCCTGGCTGGCTTGTCATCATCGTCTTCTAGCTCATCGCCGCCTACATTCAACTGCACAGTAAGATCGACTTTCATATGGAAACAACACTAGCATTTCTGATTGCTTAATGCTGCAATGGCAAATGTTGCTGTTTTCATCTATTCCTACATGCGTGTATGAAGCAGCGCGGACAGAATGGGCATCTTGAAGTGTTAGCTCTGTTGCCAATCTATCTGCATTCCCTGTTTGGCAAGACATGGGGACCCTGAACATAGCCTCATGGACCTACTGCACAGTTGAGCATGGTCCTGGCATCATGCTGCAGGTCTCCGACCTGATGATTGCATGCTTCCTCAACTCAAACAACTGATTGATTGGCATGTTGTTGTGCAGATGATCAACTACAGTACAGGCAACTCAGCCATTCTGTCCTTCAATGTGACCTTTGACGCCAACAACCGGACTCTGGCGTCTGCAGAAGTTGGTGCCATCACAAGCATCTACTCAAGGTACCGTTGCTTGCATGGCCTCTCAAGTGTTTCAGTAAGACACAGGCATCAGCATGGCTCATGGTGAATTGTGTCAGATTTGCATGCACACGTCAGCTAAACAGAGAGCAGCGCCAGCTTTTGGATAGTTACAGTATATTCAGCATGTTGAGCTGATGCAAACCAACAGAGTATACTGGCAGCATTTGTGCTCAATTTCTTTGCTTGATTCATGCTACATGCACTGTGGTCAAGCCTAGTGCTCATTAGACATTACATTTCTCAACCATCTGTATGATCTAAATAGAGCCCAGGAAGACCTGGAACGACACTGTCTTGTCTGACTTCCAAAAATTGAGAATTGGACATCCCTGCAAAGACGCTCAGAACAAGCCGGCCTGGCGAGGCAGGACTTGGGCCACACACACCTAGCACATGTGCTGGAATGTGTAATGAATATAAGACTGTTATTAGAGTATGTAGATGTAACCCCAATATAGCTAGAGTAGATATGATCATAATCTCATCAACTGATTCATGATACGCATGTCTGACTGTACTGTGGTGCGTATTGCAGCTGCTGCACAGGGGCAGGCTCCTGTACATCCTGGAAGCAGAAAACACAGCAACTAGGAGACCCTTTGTACACCAACTTCTGTCAATTCTCAGGCCAATACTGCACACCTGCAGGTCAATTCTGCTCTCCTTAAACATCTTTCCATGCCAAGGGATTTCAAAGCTCATTTGGCAAATGATACTTGATAAGTGCATGCCATGCATGCGAGTGGTGACATGCCAAAGTTTCAGCAGCACATGTACCTGTGCAGATGGTAGAAACAGCGATTTGAGCATCTGTACCTAGGCAATTGATGAAGCAGGTTGTCGTTGAAAAAGCAAGCGCAGGACTCTCGCACAGGCAGACAGTTGAAATGACAAGTGCAGTTGCGCATTGCAGCAATGCGTAGAGGTTCTTGTTGCAGCCAAAATGGCTGTGGCTTGCACCATACACGTCACATTGCATTCATCTCTTACACATAGATTGCTGCATATTGCCAGTTGCCTGTCATACATGTCTTGTTTGTCCTCGTTCATTGTAGTCAGTGTTGGTGAGTGGACAGATTATGACTGAGATATGCGTCAGCGTTCCATCCCTTGTTCTCATGTCGACTGTTGATATTATGATCAATACTTGTTTATACCCTGTGCCAAGTCAGCAAGTATCAGTCACCTTGCGCAGTGCTCATTTGGCATATATTCTGCTGCAGACCACCTTCAAAAGCTGGACTTGACATCATACGGCTTGCAGTGTGTCTTCCCGGTAGCCTCCTTGCAACAGTTTCAGTCCTTGGAAACCCTTATCCTGAGCAGCAACCCCAATTTGACGGTACAGCTTGCTTCCTATGTGCTTAATGGGTTAGCAGGTTTAGCTCTGAAGCGGTTCTCTCTCAGATCTTCAGATTCAGATTCAGCTACAGATTCAAGAGATTTGTATCTGTAGCTGCATGCATGCACAAGTGAGTATGACTAGTTTATGCCATCAATGAAGGGGTTTTTTCTTGCATGTCTAGGCTGATCAAACAAGTAGGTGTAATGCTGTGCTGTGCTGTCTTCAGCATTTTCGTCTGTGTCTTTGGTCTGTAAAAACAGAAGTTTGTTTGCCCCTCGCACCTTGAGCATAGTTGCAACGCCACGAGGTCAGTCATGGCTTGCAGCCTTGACTGGGGGGTAATGACCTGCAAGACTTCTACCCCAACGCTTTTCCACATGTGACAACAGATTGCAATTGCAATCGATCAATAATTCATCAGACGCGCTCAGTCACAAATAAAGACAGTGGTCTTCACGTTTTGCTTAACATGTTGCAGACTGTTTCCTGCAGGTTTTTTTCAGTCAGTTGAGTGGTGCCAGGCAGGAGTGCCTAGCTTTGCCTTGTTGACGTGGTGCAGGACTTCAACATTCAATATGCTGCTATGCAACAAGTATCACATCTGGTTTTGCCAAGCATTGTGATGCAGGACAGCTTCAGTCAACTGAGCAGTTGACTGATTGACGACATTATGCAATTGAATCTGATTTCAAAAACAAAAATGTGCTGCAGGGCTCCTTCAGTCAGTTGAGCGGTGCCATGGCAGGAATGCCTGGTCTACGCCGTGTTGACCTGGTTCAGAACTCTGGCATCCAAGGGCCCTTGGCAGGCGCCACTTCTGGCCTGTGCCAGATCATCACGGTAATAGAAGCTGAACCGTCTTTATGTCAGAACCATCTTCTCCAATGCATTTGCCAACTTATTGGATTGTACAGTATCAAGCAGAACCATGTGTTGGCTTCCTGACTGTTTTGACAACAAGTTCCTGCAGCGCTCTGAAAGTCTAGCCTGCTCCGTTATGACAGCCTTGAGGGCAAGACTGTACATGCTTATGTTACTGCGGCCCCTGCTGTTATCCCAACAGCCGCATGGGTATCCCTACAAATGCCATTGCTGGACCTGCTTATACTTTCACCAATGCAAATCCCACGGCCAGTAGATCCTGACTTCCAGGATGCGCTGCAGTACATAGACCTTACAGACATGGGCTATGACAGGCTCATCGTCTGCCTGCCTGCTAGACAGCCCTTCTGCACTTGCCCAAGTTGCCTTCTCAACAAGCATTCTACTCGCCGCTCCAAGGTTTTGTTGTGCTTCACTGCAGAATGGGCTGCAGTATGTAGACCTCACAGGCATGGGCCTAACAGGCCCACTGCCTGATTGCCTGGTGCATAGTCCTGCTGCACTTTGCCAGCTCGCCTCTCTTGACGACAACCTCACAGGCAGCATTTCAAAAAGCATCCTGAGCAACCCCTCTAGTTTCAACTGCCATTGCTAAGGAGTCTTGTGTCCTTGCAGAATGGATTACAGTACATAGACCTCACAGGCATGGGCCTCACAGGCACACTGCCCAACTGCCTGCTAGACAGCCCTGGTGCACTTTCCCAGATCGCCCTTCCCAACAACAACCTCACAGGCAGCATTCCCAACACTATCCCCAGCAATTCCTCCCTTTACGCTTTGCTGCTGACCAGCAACGATCTGACTGGAAGCATACCATCGACCATTGTGAACGCCAAGGATTTGAGCGAGTTTCAGCTCAGCTTCAACCAGCTTCAGGGCAGCATCCCAGATGACTTTGGAGCTGGCGCAACGCTGCTTAGCCGAGTCTTGGTCAACAACAACAGCCTCTCAGGTCACCTTTTGGAAATGTTGTACTCATGTATGGCACTACGCTTCAGCAGAAGCTCCAGGTCTGAGCTGTTTCAGAGAATGCTTTGCAAAGCTGTGTCAAACCCTGGCTGCAATGCTCTGTGCTGAATTGCATAGCACCACAACTTCAGGCGTGTTGACGTTGATCAATAGCTTGAGCTATTTTGGGCAAAGCATTAGTTTTGGGCTTTCTGGAGGGTTGCTGCCCATAGTTTCATCTGACCTCTTGGCCATGACTGTGTTTTGCTGGCATCCAGGTACCTTGCCCAGCCCTGTGACAACAGCTGCATTTGGCATGTCACTGGATTTTGGCTTTGCAGGCAGCTATTTGTTTCATCTCACAGCTATGACTCCGTTTGGTTTGACATGCAGGCACCCTGCCAAGCCCTGTGGCAACATCTCTCAGCGTGACATATCTTGATGTCAGCAACAATGGCTTGACTGCTCTACCAACTGAGTGGTCTCAAGGGTTCAGTGGTGCACCAAACACAACCTTTCAGCAGCTGTATATTGAGAACAACAGCCTTCAGGTAATTGCAACTGCTGCATCCTCAGGTTGCATGCCTGTTGGCTCATGCACCTTTCTGAGCAACCCTTGACTCTGTCTGCCAATGCTGCATCCGCACTCTGAGGTACATCTGCAGTAGCATGCATGTTTCCATGTGACCTATTCTCTATCCCCCACTGAAAACGGGGCGGGGGGTGGGGGGAGGGGAGTGAAGTGGGCTGCCTGTTGAATGTGACGAAGGAGGATTGGCGTAGTCATGGGGGCATAAATGTACTGTTGTGCGTTACTCTTATGCTGGTCGTGTATCATATCTACTCATGTGTGCTAAGTCAGCAGGTTCAATAGATGCATGGGTGGACAAGCAGCAGTTGGGCATCGCTGCCTAAGCAGTCAGTTACGTCAGTCAATCCAGAAGATTTTGTATTTTGCTCAGCTATGCTGCATAAGCAGTCGATTCAAGAGAACTCCATGTATTCCATGTGTGTTGTGCTGCCGCGCAGGGTCCGTTCCCTTCAGCTGTGGCGCAGTTTCCTCAGCTTCTATTGTTCTACGCCAACAACAACAACCTTAGGTGAGCACACTGCTGCCTGTCTAGCATATCTTGATCATGGCATGCTGTCCAATGGCAACAATCTTATGTGGGCGATGCCAGCTGTCCTGCTTGCCTTGTGCAGTCATGAATGGTTGTCTGTCCTACAGCAGTTGCTTGACTCTTTTGCAAGGGTCTCCCAGCCAACAACCTTGCCATTAGTTGCAATCTTCCCTATCAAAATCAACTCAACTGCTTCTCCTTGTAGCGACATTGACAACTGCGCTTTCAACCGGGTTGCATGCAAAACGGCATCACTGCCAATGCGCCCTTTTGGTCTGTACTTTGCATCTGTTGTCAGGTCGAAGTTTTGATGTCAGCAGGGGTCGCATTATCAATATTCGGTCAATACTTTAGTGCCCAGTGCCCACTTTTGCGCACTCTTTATCAAGCATACAACAGACATTCAAACATGCGGCATTGGTGCTTGCTCAACTGAGACTGATGTATGCATGTGCAGTGGAAATTTGCCAAATGGCACATCCATCTTCCCAATGACCCGTGTTGTCAACTTGGCCTACAATCAGCTGAACGGGTCCATTCCAGCTTCATTCGATTCTTCAGGTCCTCTACGCCTGGTAAGTGCCTGAAAGATGGAGCTTGCACAATTGGATTGTGCTACTTGAGAGACTTTATGTCAAATCAGTACCAGCTAAGAGCTCGCTGGTCTGCTTTCATGCTGCACAAAATTCTGCTACTCTGAGTGGCATCATGTATGAGCATGCTTGCTTGAACTTCTGAACAACTTCAAGCGTAGTGCATGAATGCATAGGCCATACATGGTCTCACAATTACACCGTTCATGCTTGGATCAGTATGCTTTGTGTTCAGGCCATCCCCCTACATACTCAGACCATGTCACTTCCTGCTAATGCCGACGGCCTTCATGCTTAGGGTCAGCACCCTGCATGTCCTGAACCATGGTGAATACTGCTGTGTGCAAGACTCTATGTGTCTAGAGCTCAAAGTCTCCACTCACGATTCTGATATCCTGATGCCAAGGGCTGCATATGCAGGGCGGAGTTGCGATCTCAGCCAGCACGACCTTGCCTCCAAAGCTCAATGCGGCTCACAAAAACTTGACTGGCAATGTGCATGTCATGGGCCAATGCTGTACATTGTCAAGCCCCAATTTTGATGTCCCGATGCTAATGACTGCATATACAGGGTGGAGTTGCAATCTCAGCCAGCACAATATTGCCTCCAACACTCAACCTGGCTCACAACAAGTTGACTGGCTCCGTGCCAACCTACTTTGCCAGCAGCAAGTTGGCATCAACCACAAGGACTGGAATATCGCTTGTGGTAAGGCCCCAAACCTTATCTGCTGTGTTTAATGCGTCTTTAATGCTTCTTGAATGCATCGCTTGTGACAAGGTCCCAGACCTTATCTGCTGTGTATAATGCATCTTTTAGCTCACTGCTCTGCACAGAGGCTTGCATCACTGAGGCTGCTGATGCAGCACACAGCATGCGTGCATTGTCACTGTTGCAAAGATGTCAGGCACTTTCTGCTTATGCCTTGTACACAAGCTCATATCAATGACATGTTCCTCACTCATTGTCACCCCAGGCCCAGCATATACTGTTGTGGTCACCTCGCATTGCCATAGCTAGGCTGCCTTTACCTACTTTGATGTGTCATTGAAAGTGCTTAGTGACTTTACTTGCAAGGTATCACCCTGACTTCAAAATGTATCACTCAACACCTCAAGCTTGGTGTAGCAGACCATGTTAAAGCACTCAAGCTATCAACATGCAAGTCCAGGCGCTCAGCACCTCAAACCTCCATGCCTCGGTTTGCAGGGTAACGGCTTGACAGTAGACTGCGGTAACAGCTCCTACAGCTATCTGGACCTTTGTGACTCATTGAGGAATGGCACCAGCCCCTCTGCAGCCCCTGCAGCAGCCCCAGTTGCTGCCCCAATTGCTGCACCTGCAGTTGCTCCAGCTCCTTCCGCACTTGACACACCAGCTGCCACACCAGCCACTGTTGTCACACCAGCAGTCAGCTCGCCAAGCAATGCTAGCACTGCCAGGTCAGCATGTTGCAAATGCATGTATGCTTGGTCCAGCATGCATAGCATGGCCGCTCTGTCTCAGTAACATCTGTGCCCAGATGACATCCGTCACAGGATGGCACTGCTGAACTACATTTCTGCATCGAGGCAGTCACTGATGACTGCATGTGAGTGCATATAGAAGGCTTTCAGGTCTACATCCCTCCAAGGCCTCTCAATTGTTTCCTGCTGCAACATTGTGACTCAGTCAAGCAGTGGTGAATTGATGTTTACACACGTGCTGCAGTGGGAACAATGGCACAAACAGCAGCAGCATCTCTGGTGGTGGCATCTTTGGTATTGTTGTTGGTGTCCTGCTGGCTGTGGCTGTTGCAACAGCTGCCACAGTTGTTTACCTGAAACGTAAGAACTTGAACAAAAGGACACTGCTCCGTATGCAGTCTAGCGGCGGCTTCTCCAGATTTGATGACTTTTCATGATGGGCCGACATGATCTTTACTGTTTTGTGTCGCTGGGCAAGGAAGCTCTTGATTGACCATTCCGTACTAAATAAGTTTTGCTTTTGTAGCAGAGTGCTGCGAAGTTATGCATACACGCCTTTACGTTGCTGGGAGTTGCCTTACTTGGCACATTCATTACGCTGTCCTGAATAAGTTCATGCATGTTGTATCTCGTTTTATTGACGTTCTGACCCAACATCCTCCTCAAGTGCTGCATTGACACTGCCTGTTTTGGCCTGCTGTTCATCCTCCACACACTGCCATATGCAGGCATTCAATTAGATTACTTTAGCTAGCTCTGCATTAGCGGTTGTGATGGACACTACGTTACTATCGCCGTCCATAGACTTGAGAATCTGTCATTGCTTGTCTTTATAAGTTGAACGTCTGAACGCATTTGGACGCCGCGAGCGAAGAAGAGCACAGGTTCCCATTAAGAGTCTAGTTGCAATTCAAATGACCGGGCTTCAGGCCGGGCTTCAAGTCTACCGTGCATCATTCTATGTTTCGTGCTGCGCAGTCTGCGTTGTCAGAGAGCTGCGTGGGTGTCAGCCATAGCTTCGAAAGGACTCAAGAAAAACCGTTAAGAGTCCAGTTGCAATGACCGGGCTTCAGACCGGGCTTCAAGTCTACCGTGCATCATTCTATGTTTCGTGCTGCGCAGTCTGCGTTGTCAGAGAGCTGCGTGGGTGTCAGCCATAGCTTCGAAAGGACTCAACAAAAACCGCAGAGTCCTACCGGACTTCAGGAATACTCAAGGATCAGTTTTGCTTGGCCGCGGGAGCCTTCAGAGCTACTGAGCACACCTTCGACGCAACATCTGTCAGCAAGCACATAGCTGTGTTCGTGACAATATCAGGCAGTTACTGTTGATATCTGCTGCGTCACAGCTGCCTCACTGATAAAAATGGTGACCTGCTGATGTACAGTGCGTGGCAACAGCTTGCTGACAGTCCAGCTGACTGGCATTGCAGAGAGGCTTGAACTGCCAGCATTGTCACCTGAGAACACAGGTTCGAGCGTATTTACTCTTGCATACTTTGCCATGCCTCTTGGGTTTACACGCCAAAGTTCACAAAGGTAACATTGCTGCGCTCTTAGCTTGGATTTTGCCGTTTGCCTGCGGCACAGCATGAGTGCAAGATCGCAAGCTGGCTTGTACGCAGGCTGCTGACTATCTTTTCACAGCTTCTTTATGCTTCTGAGGAGTTGTCTGCTAAGGAATCTGTTCTGCATCTGTTTAACAATCTTGCTCTGCTGTTATATGCGGTGCCAGGGTTTGTGGATCATCTCTGCTCTGAGTCTGTGGCAGCTCTTCTGTCATGTGACAGACAGCTGTATTGTGCAGTCCACAGCAGTGTGCCCAAGGTCACAGTGCAAAATTTTGCCAAGCTGAAGCTGTTTGACAGACATGACTGGCTTGGGCTGACTGTGGTCATCTTGTGCAAGAGTTCCAGCTACACATATCATTGGTCAGAGACTAGTAAGCTTGATATTTTGGCCACGTTCCAGTTTGAACAGCATGACTCCAGCAAAACAGCCTTCTTTGTCAGGAGCAAGCAAACAAGTTCTAATGCTTGGCAGAAACTGTTGACAGCAATGCCATTCAGATGTGCATTGTCCTCAACAAGGGATGCAGCCTCATTGCAAGTACAGCTTGGTCTGCAATATGCAGCATCTGAGTGGAAGATCACGACAAAGCTAGATATGATGGGCGAAAGGATGGATGATGCAATCATTGCACCGCTTCTTGCCAGCCCTTGGCCGCTGCTTGAAAAGTTGGACCTCAGCAGTACAGCCTTGGGGACTGATTCATTAGTCCAAGCTTCATTTAGTTCACTGATATGCTTGAGCCTTGCTGGCAACAAGCTGGACGAGCTTGCAATCAAGGAAGTAGTCCAGGCATCTTGGCCTTCTCTGTTATGTCTCAATCTATTAGACAACCGGCTTGCTGCTGGTGCCATGGCGCATCTGGCTAATGGCAAGTGGCCCGAGCTTTGGTGTCTACAGTTGCATGACAATGACATTGGCGCCTATGGAGTTGCGCTCTTGATGAAAGGCAGATGGCCTTATCTGCGACACTTGACGTTGACTCAATCAGAGGCATGCCCTGAAACCTTTGACACACTGAAGCTTGATGCTGGCAGTCATTCTAACTCTTGGGAGCACATGCGCCATACACAAAAGACTACAGTTATGACTCCAAACAACGTAGACTTCTCGTTTACTGTGAGTCAGGTTCCTTGTGAACATTCATGGCCTTATATGGATAGGCCTTGTGGCAGTGCAGGATTCTATATGTTTGACTTGCAGCCTCCTGATGATCTGATTTGGCCTAGTCTAGAAGTTGTGGTGTTCTACCAGAGGTTGTAAGAGTCAAAGTGCCTTGCAAAAGTTGCAGTAGCTGCTTTTATGTGCTATGCAATGTCATCACTGCAATGAGACATAAATGTGTGATTGCAACCAATGTGTGCAGTCACAGCTTTGAAATCTCTGCACGCAGCATAAGCAGGCCAGCTGGTCAGCAGCCTGTGCTATGGAGATCAAGCTTGTGAATCATGGGGATGCAACTTTATTTAACAGATTGACGCGATGTGTGAACAAAAGTCCTCATGCTGCATAGATGTGAACAGTATCAGAAGTGTTATCAAGATCAAGTTCCAGCTCACTTGCACCAGCACATGCCAAATGTGTTCCGCATCACTGCAGCTTGTGCCAACAAGCATTGCAGCATATCATTCTTGCTGTTGCACCAAATGCACGACGGACAACGGCAGCAGGCAAGTGTTGAACAACAATCTGTCTGTAGGCTTCATTTTTGCTTTCCGAACTTCCGGGAAGTTCCCCATCTTGGTGTCTGCAGCAGAATTTCCTCTTTATTTGTGTATATTGACATTATATCCCTGGCAAGCACCACAGACAGTTGAGCATCTTTGTTCTGATTGGGCGCACACAAAGTTGCCCTTGGAAAATCGTTCAAGCAAAAAGGGAGCAGCGTCATCAGATTAAGGTGTCTTGGCACTGATGTTGCTCGTCAACTTGCTGTTCTAGTGGTAGCTGTTGCATTCAGACGATGCTGCTTTGCATGCAGATCTGTAGCAGCTAACAGAATGTGTGATGTTGAATTCAGTCATAACAGAGGAGGAGCAGCTGGTGCAGAATTATGCTCTCGGCATTACAATCATTGGCTGGTGACATTGTTGTCAAACCCTGCTGTGATGGCCTACGAGGTGATGTACAATAGGCGGATAAGCTCATTGCATAGATGCATATCCCATTTGAGATTTACAATTTATAAAACAGGATGGTCGAAAGTGAGAGTGAGCCACCATCATGGTCTGCAAGTAAGGTTGTTTGCACAGGACTCCTGTGACAAATGCTTGAATAACACCAGGCTGAAGTTACTCTTTGACTTCGGGTGAGAGTAGACATTGCTTGCTGCCTTAGCTCAGGACAATTGCTAGCCAATGCTGGACGTTGTTGCTGCGGCTATGTCACCACAAGCAAAACACACACAGTTGAGTGAGCTTATTGCACTGCTCACTGCACATGCAAGATTTCCAAGGTGCAAGCAGACCATCCAACCCAACATTCAGTGCATGCTGCCGTGGACGCTGCAAGACAGCAGGGATGCAATTTTGCAGTTGCAGCAGGGCCTGTGCATACCCTTGCCCATTGACCCTGAGAAACGATTCAAGCTCACCAAAATTAATGTATGTGAAATCTCTTGAGCATGTTACATTTTTGCAGCCAGATCTCTCGCGCTTTGCAAAATACCTTTCAACGATCGGAGATTCGTCAGCTACAGCCTCGCGGTATCTGAACATAGACTGATGGGGCTTGTTGATTATGCGACACAGTGTAGCTCGTAGCCTCAACTCAATCTCTTTTATCGCTGATCAAGCAGCTGCACTGACGATTTTGTGCGAGTCCTCGTTTCAATCTGGCGGCTTAGCACATGACTGGACACACAGTGTCCCTGGCTCCAAATGGGCGAATATTCTAGCCCAGGTGGCGGAGCAAGACACGCCCTTTACAGTCAACCCGCCGCGCCTTTTTTTATAGCTGCACTTGGAGGGTGCAGCAGCTGCTTCAGCTCAGACTGGTGTGCAAAGCCTGTAATGATGTACACGCAAGTCAACTGTACCACCTCAGCTTGGGCCGCCTTCTTCAAAGTGACAAAATGCCCTTTCTGCTGGCTTGGTTGCGCTCCAGCACATCACCCATACACGCGCTAGAAGTCAAATGCACAAGTCCTGCCATAGAGGGGCTGTCGGAGACACTGGCTTGCTTACAGACACCATTGATGTCCATTGACATTGCTCTCAGAGGAGTGCATACCCAGAAAATGGTTCAACTGGTGTCAGCTTTCAGCAATCTGAATGAGTGCACACTCACCTCAGAGAACCGCTTGGACACAAGCTTGGCACTTTTGGGGCTGTTGCCACACTTGCAAGTTTTGACTCTCAGTGGAAGGTTCTGTTGTCTGCATAGTCTCGCTCACTTAACTAGACTATGCTTGTATGCTGGATCATCTGTTCAGCTGCCGAGGTGATCGCGCTCTTGTGTCTGAAGCATTTGAGCCTGACCAAAGCTACTTTGTATTGCTTGCACAAGCAAGGCTTGGCTGCCTGCACCGCATTGCAGCTGCTTGAATCGACCGAAAGCCAGGTTCCGAGTAGCAACAGTGAAGCAATTGACACCCATGACTGGTTTACAGCAAGGCTTTCTGGAGTTATTGGACCTCTGACCAGCCTTCAATCATTGTCACTAGCATATTATGTTTGCCCAAAGTTGCGGTGGCTCTCAAAGCTGACCTCTCTGCAAAGACTGGCAATCAGCACACAAGGCTGTGAATTTCATTTGGTAGAGGATCTGCTGCCCTTGACAAACTTGACTTGCTTGAAGTTACGTAGCTCCCATCGGGAAAGCGGTTCAGCCTATCTGTCTTTGGATGTGGATTGGTTAAATTTGAGTTTGTTGCAGCGATTGTCAATGTCTGGCGTGAACATCTTCCCAGGCAAGCAAACTCTGCAACTTGCACAGCTCAGTCACTTGACACTTGTAGAGTTCAGTGGTGTCATTCTGGATGCCTTAGACACGCCTTATGAGCAAGATGCCATAGACACACCTGAAAAGCATCACGCATCACGGTTCCAGCTCATGTTCAACTTTGCCTTTTTGTTCCCCAGATTGAGGTGCAAATTCAACGGCACTCTGCTGTGCAAGGCATGCCCAGGCCCTTAGCTGCAGTGTGTGCATTCACAAACGTAAAGGCCTGTGTAAAGATCTTCCTGAATGCATATATGTACTGAATGCCAATTTTGAGAGCTTTTTGTTGCATACCTGGAGTTGCTTCTCGCTGCACTGTCTTCAACCAAAAGGACCAAACAAGACTCTGGCAGCATCAATTGAAATGACGTGCACTCTGATGTGCAACCACACGTGTGTGTCCGTGTTGTCCCCTAATGGGGCTGGCAAGCAGGTGCTGGAGTGACACGATGTGCTAAGGACATTGAGACCAAGTGTGACCCTGTTGAGACCAAGATTTTGTGTCTCTGTTGAACAAACAACGAAACAGAGCATGATGAGAGGTATGGGTGCTTGCCAAGGGGCAACTGGCAGCGCATCCCCCAGGGGTGACCATCTTCCACCACCAGCGACCGTACAGGGGTCCCGGGGGTCAAACTGCAGGCAAACTGCGTCTACCTGTAGCTTTAGCAAAATATGCAACGACGCTCCGTCGTGAAATTTCGCCACACTGTCAATTGCGACTTGTCCAGTCTTTGAATATGTGGCAAGCCCACTGAGTTTGCCAAACATTGCGAACGGCACAATCCGGTCATTTCGACCGAAGCACCTCAGTCCGGGGTCAGACCATACCTTCTCGGCGGACAGGCTAGAGACTGTACCGACTGCTACGGGGCGCGAAGTTTCTCACGATTCTGCCGCTTCACGCTGGATGCCGGTCACAGCGAGCATTTTCTTGAGTGAGGCGACTTTATGCACTACTTGGTCGCTGGCCCCATGGAAACCTGCAGCGACGTTCTGCAAGAGCCGCTCGTCGATATCTTGACGGCAGAATCATCGAGCTCGATGTTGCGTTTGTTTCTTGCCCTTTTTGGGACCTTACACGAGGAGGACCTTTGTGGTTCGTGGGCGACTCGATGGTGCTAGATTTCATGAAAGGCGTGGAATGCTTCATGTCTGAACTTTGGGACGGCAATTATTGGGAGAGCATGAGAGCGTACTCTTTCAAATTCACCGATGAGCGTGGCTCACATGGTGCATATGCCTCTTGCACTAGCATGTCGGAAGGTACAAAAGCTGCTGCTAGTAGTCATTCTGCAGGTCTTTTGTGGCTTGTCGCATGAGTTGCATGTTCAGCATACCAGCAGATGTATCAGCATTCAGAAATGTTGTATCTTGGAGCGGCAGCCACCCATAGCAACATTTCTGAAGCATCTGGTATGTCTCACCAGCACTGCTTCATTGCAGGTATATGGCTGTGCTTTACTTGTGTAGATCATCCAGGCACAGTCTTGACAGCAGCACTGCCGTGGATGAGAGAACATACAGCTGTTTCAGACATCATGGTGCTCAACTTGGCCGCCTATGCTGTGGCACACTACCTTTAAGCCTACAGGGATGATCTTCCATTGGTGCTGTGGAAGAATATCAGCAATCCATTTCAACTTGATTGATGGCTCCTTCAGTGGCCGAGAGGTGTTGCAAGACCTGTGTGTGCCTTTGCTCGAGGAAGCCTACAAAGCAAGATTCACACATTGGCTGAACAATGTTGCTTTGCGTAACGGTCTGCAACGTTGACTGGTCAATGCTGCAGCGCATGGCTCAGGATGAGTCATGCGGGGAAGAGGAAGGCTGCCGGCGGCGGCTGTGCTTACAAGGGAACACTCCAACAGTGTGATTTACACGCTACCTTGCTGGGATAGAAAGAGTCCTTACACTTTGCCACTTATGGAATCAGTAGGCGTCCCTATCATTGCAGATAAGGCAGCAACAGAAGCTTTATTTGCACACCACCGCAGAGGAGAGTGCACCCACTATTGCTTTCCCTCAGCCCCTCAAATCTGGGTACATTCGCTCTGGCAAACGCTCTCACAGCTTCAGGACCATTTGAGACCAGTACATACTGATGTAGCTTCTCCACGTTGGGGATTGTGCAAGCTATGCATGCTTTGTTGTTAACTGTAAAACTGGAATGGTCTCTGGTACCAGAGTTTTGTTGCTTGCAATAGACTGTGCTGAGAACAGACCAAACAATCGTGCATATCTGCTCAAACACAAGCCCTGCAGGAGGATTCTTGAATGTGATGACATTTGGTGTCCAAGAAATTAGGGTGTTCAACTGGCGACTTAGTGGTGTATCTGTAGGACTCTTGAAACTTGAAGCTTTGCATTGACAACTTATGCTGTCATCAGCACCCTGTCAGTAGATCAGATCAAGCTGAGCCTTTGAAAGGTTCTGCTCTTGTGGCTTCAATGCCTGAAGCTACCTTAAGGTCACATGCAGCTGTTAAGCAGCCAATATTGTAATTAGACATAACAGAATGACCCTCTTGACATTGTCTGTATGACCCCCTTTCGGGTCCTCGAGACGGTAAACAATTATTTGATTGAATGGCAAACGCAAATCTGTAAGAAGTGCACTTTCTTTTATGCAATAGCTGTGGACTGAATACAGAAGTCCGCTGGTCTTATTTTCTATCGTCTGTGAGCTGCATCGGCGGCTTCTCGCAGTCATCAGTCACCATTGGTAATTACATCATAATGCGGCGCCCTCGTAGAGTTATCGAATTATCACGTGCACAATGGCTGCAGGGCTTCAGAATGGTCTCTGCAGCCTGGCACGGCTTTCGAGCCTGTCAGGCTTGTCGAGTAGGTATCATGGTGCGCAATACAAGGCCGCACCGCTGTTCTGTAGCTTATTTCGGCCTGTTTCTCGCTGCTATTGCGTCCGCACAGCAGCCCCTTCGCGTCTATGTATATGACTTGCCAACGACACTGACGCACGACGTCTTGACCGGGAGCTATCAAGAAGCCTGGCTCCACCGGGGCGGATAGCGTATGAGGCAGATTTGTGGGTATACGACAAGATGGTGCACGGCCCCTGGCGCGTCGACGACCCAGCTACAGCCGACCTATTCTACATACCAGTCTTTCCCACGCGCGTCGTGCATCAGGCTTTGTCAGAAAGCGTTGGATGGCACGAAGCGTTGCAGCTGTCAGCCAACTACCTGCAAGAAGCTTTGCAATTCATACATCAACAGCCATTTTGGTCCAAACACAACGGTCGCGACCACTTTGTGACGATCACCACAGACGTTGCCCGCTGCGCTCATCTGGCGATGCTACCAAGAAATTCATGGGGCGACTTGAGTGTGATCACGCATCTTGGGGACCTCGTGCTGCGTGAGGGGGGCATTCCGTACTATGATCCAGATAGCGACATACCACTTCCAGCTTTCAACCCTCTGGACAAGGAGCCCCTCACAGATGTGTGGGGGCAGGAGCGCAATATCTCGCTTCTATACCGGTTTGGTTTTACAGAGCCTACTGCCAATCATCTGTATCATTCCAGGCTTATTCGGCAAGAACTATATGAGGACTTTGAGGCTGCTCCTTTACCAGGTGCAGATTGGTCTATCAGAACTTGCAATGACAGCATGGAGGATATGACACACTCTCTTTTCTGTGTATGTCCACCTGGCGTAGTAGCACACACGTCACGCTTTTGGCGATCCTTCCGCCGTGGTTGCATACCTGTGACATTCTTCAGGGCCTATGAACTGCCGTTGTCCAGCGTAATTGACTACTCCAAGGCAACCGTGAATATACAGCCTGACAACATACACACTATGCATGACAGATTGACAGCCATACTGAATAACAAGCAGAAGTTGTATGCACTACAGCATGAAGTGCATGCAATTCAGCAGATGCTTGTCTGGGAAGAGGACACTGGCGTCCTGCAACTGTTTCACAATGAGTTACAGAAGCGTGTCTCGACACTGTGGACTTGAAACATGCGACTTTCTCATTTGCAGCATGATACGGCAAGAATGTTGTGATGGTGCCGTGGATCTGTAGATAAATATGAGGTGACAAATTGATACCAATTGAGTGCATGAACACAGCATATGAACTTTATCTTGAGACAGTTGTTTGTGTCGACTCAATATACGATTTCTTTGATTGCATGAAGTATCTCAAGCCATATATAGCCAAGCAGCACTTCAATTTAGCGAACATATATGTGTGAGAAGGTTGGATCAATGTTGCACTTACTTTGCCTGATGAGAGCAGGCTTGCAATTTATGCCACTGACCAATTCTTGATGCAAAACACATTTGTATGTGTCTTCACTGCTTTCAGGGCATGCCCTTACTCAAGCTGCAGTCTGATTGCAAAATCAATCTACAAAGCCATCAGTACAGCAATTGTCTTGGTCTCAAATGTCAGCAGCTCATCCTGAAAGTTTGGTGCGACCTTATGCTATGCTAAGGAACAAACAAAGAAGCCAGTCAGTCAGCTTGACAGTATGAAAGCAATGCACAGAGGTCTCTGAACATCACCCACAACTGGAGCGAGCCCGTCCAATCTATACCTGTCTTTGCAACATATAAGTCAAGTCCATTCTGCCTGCTGACAGAGAGAGAGAGAGAGAGAGAGAGAGAGAGAGAGAGAGAGAGAGAGAGAGAGAGAGAGATTTTGCGCTAACTGCTCAAGAGGGCTTGCGGGTTCGACGGTGCATCCGTGCGTCATCCGAAGTCTTCCCGCAACCTTCATGACCTTTGCAGCGTTGTTGCCGCTCATGTGCTAGCTTGTCCGTCTGCTTGATCACTAGTAGACTACGCGGGGAGCGCCGTGCTCAATGCCCCGACAGCCATCCTCTGCTACGCCAGGAGATGCCTCGAGGCGACTGCAGTAACGAGCGCCCTCGTATATTCAAGCACTCAGCTCGCGTCGTGAGTTTAAGCACACCGACTCGGCCTGGAAAGAGATCCCGTTCCGGAGCCACCAGGCCTGACCACAGACACGATCACAATCTCTCAGCTGATGTTAGTGCGCAGCGCACAGCAGACACCTGCGAATCTCCTCCTGACCAGGGGCCTGACTGCAGTCAGCAACAGCAACATTTCAGCAGTCCTGAATCTCCGCCTGCTTTCCACCCAAGCAAATCAGAAGGCTTTACTGACTATGTGCAGCGGCTGCACTTTGACCTACCCAGACGTTGCTCTATAGTTGCCGACAACAAGCGTGGTGCCCTGTGTGTTGCAGTTGCCACAGCTCAGGAAACTTCTGAGGGCTTGACAATACAGGTCAATGTGCAATCAACTTTTCTTGTTTACCACTGCAATGACAACAGTGCTCAAGCACTGACTGCCTCATGCGCTGCTGTGCAGGACACAAGAGTCGAGCACGTCTTGAGTGTGCCTCTCTCTTTCTCAGACTTGCCTGATGGCGGCAAATCTGCGCACTTTGTGTATCTATGTTCATGCGAAAAAATGGATAGCATTGTCAAAGTTGTGAGAGGCCATGGCAGCTCTGCAAGGCCAAGCCATCCAGGTCAGTCTGTCACAGCTCCTGCCAATAAACACTCAATGATCACATTTTTTGGTTAGTCTGTATGCCTCTAAGCAACTTGATGGAGCTATATTGCTTTGCAGTTTTTGAGAGGCAACTGGACATGTGCTGCCATGCTGCAGCTGTCAAGCAATTCGTCAGGGCTGATGAGACAGCAGAGTTGCATGCAGGACATATGTATGAACACATTGATGACGTGTTCCTAGAGCATGATACAGTCACTCTCATCAATGGCAGCACTGAACGCCCCACTGATGTCGTGTTGTCAGTGTGCCCTGATGGCAAGGGGTGGCCTCGAGTCACTGTAGGTGCAGATAACAGTGGCTATTTGCTCTGCCAAAGTCCTGTGTGTTGCAGTAAAGCTGGTATCAAATACAAATGCAAGCATTGCAAGGCAGTAGCTCAGTGGCTGTCAGACATAGAGCGCAGCATTGAGCAGCTAGAGCAAACAGCTGATAGCCCTGACAGACTAGACATGCTCTCAGCATTGGCAGCTCAAGTTGAGGGGTTATCACTGCGTCAATTGCCAGCAGTGCCTCAAATGACAACAACAGCACTAGGACAGCAGCTGCACAAGCTTGCCCTGTCACCAACAGCAGGATTGATCCAGATGCAAAGCAGTCTGTGATGCAGGCCAGAGCCTGTGGCAAGCTTGGTGCGCCATCATGCTGGTCTTGCATATTGAAAATCAATGTTTGAATCTGTCACCCCTCACAAGCATGCATTGCAGGTGGCTTCCTTCCCAAGCGTCAACACTGCCAGCTCAACGATTTGCAACAAGATTGTTGTCATTGTGTTCCTGCTCCTTCCTCCGATGCCATCGTGCTGTATGTTGTCACCTGTCAGTAGCAGTCTTGGCATGAAGGTCTGTGTACACAGCCTTCATGGCCTCAGTATTCAAGCCCGTATAGCTGCCATCCCACACCATGCGAATTAGCCCGTCATTGCCTTGCATTGTGATGAGCAATTCCCTGCCAGGTCTGCCATCCTTTTTTGGCACTTCAGCAGCAGAAACAAACAACCAGGTGCATTTCACCTCCTTTTCAACCTCCTTCATCTGCAATCATGACCAACAATGAGGCAATACATTCCTGTAATGACAACAGGAGCAGCAGGTACAACTGTTGAGGCAGCTGCCACACCTTCTGGAAGAAGTATGTCACCCGAGTGCGCCATCTGCTGCGCTGCTTAGCAACAGGAAATGGCCTGCCTCTACGTCTGCGTCTTATGCGACGGCTGGCAGCTGCTTCTTCCTTTGAGGCACCATTTGAGGGAGACTCAACCCTATCAGAAGTCTGCTGCGCATTGTCACTGTCAGGCTCATCTGCAGCAGCTGCGTCTTTGTTGCTACTGTCGCTATCACTGCTGCTGCTGTTGTCACTACTGTCACTATCATTGTTGCTGCTGCTGCTAGCGTTGCCTCCCACAAGTTCCTCTGCACGAGCAAATCAGAGTATGCTGCTGTATAGTGTATGTCAAGCAACTTGAGTATCAGATGCAATGGCTTCAGGCACAGAGATGCATACCCGCTGAAGACTGTCCCTCATCTGTCTCCTCAGCTTGTGTAACCAAAGTCTCAGCTGTCTGGTTGTTCACCGCGCCTGCAGGTGGTCGCTGAGGGGACTCCTGCACGCATGCACTTGTGTCTGTAAGGTGCGAACAGTGAAAACGGCATTCTCCCAACTGTTTGCAGGACTGTGGCATATCTTTGCTGCAAGACATACAACTGATCTGTGAAGCACCTGACGTTGCTTTTCAGTCTGTTGGCGCCGGTTAGCCTTTGCACGTGACGGCTGAACAGCAGAAGCATCGCATGGGCCTACCAGAGAGCGTTCGCGTGCTGTATCGCGCCGTCTGTCGGCAGAAGGCATGCTTATGTGGTTTCGATCAGTGCCGGCATGTTACTGACTGGCAGTTGCGCTAGCCTGTGCAGGCAAACTCTCTACGATGAACGCAACACCTGCAGTGTGTAGAATGGCAGGCTGAGGGCTGCATAGCCGCTATACACTTGTGCAAATAGATGCAGGTCAAACCGCTTTGAAAGCACTGCGCTGCACATGTGAATCGCAAAAGGTACATATTCTGGCCCGCTTTTAATACTATTGTTAGTACACTGCCACGGCTGGTGGTGGATGGTGGCCAGCTGCGGCAAGCTGCTGTAAGAAGAAGAACGTCGGGCATAAACGGCGGTTGTGACCGCTAGCGGCGGAGAAGAGAAGAAGAAAAACAAATGAGGAAATCATCGCGACGTTCACAAAGGTCAGCTCAGATCACGTTGAACATAAAGCAAAACAAACTTTGTCGTGATCAAAAGCAGCAGGCATGTCCCGTCAAGAGCAGCAGCAGTGGTTGCAAGATTTCGTGTTCGCGGTAGACAACGAGCTCTCAGACAGCGAGGATGCATATGTGTCTTACAAAGGTCCGATTCTCGGATGATATGTCGGTATAGAGAAAGCGCCGTCAGATCTGCAGCCAGCGGAGGTAGCTAAGGCTCACAGTTATGCGAGCGTCAAGCTGTAGCCAGCAAACGCTGAGGTGAGTGGCAAGCAAGCCGAACTTAATGTTGTAATCACATTGTTGAGGCAGCGAGAGGCGCAAGCAGCGCAAAAGCTCCGTAACGAGCACCGATAATGTATGAGTTCCTGCAGAACATAGCACAGTGTGAAGCGTACGATGGGGTGTATCGTGACGTCGGCGACGACCCTGAGAAGGGGTTTAGTCGCTGGGCAGATGGCGTCACTTACGATGTGTCAGGCGCAGAAGGTAAGCAGCTGCACACACACAAAGCCGGTGTGAAACTGGCAGATGTTGACTAGCTTCTGGTCCCGCAGGTAACTGCCTGATGCGGTCAGTCTCTCTGGCACGCGAGGCATAGAGATTGCCCCGCGTCGTACTCAAGGATGGCACAGTATTGGACGGCAAAGACCCACAGCTAATGCGACAAAAACTGCGCGAAGGCTTTCAAAGCAGGGTAGAAAAGCTTGAACTCAAAGGCCAGTCCGAAAAAGGCCCCGGCCGTGAGAACAGCTTGGCTCTCGTCAAGAGGTTGCGCAATAGTCTGGACGGCGCGGAGTATCCTTACGAGGATGTGTGTTTGTTGCTGGCACCTCTGATGAGGACGCACATAAACATCGTGTCTGGCATCAGCGAATTTTGGGTCATGCTGGTGCGGCGGTTCGAAGCCCAAGGTAAGCCTTCTCGGAAACTCACACTGGCCGCGGGCTTGTCCGTGTTATGCCTTACGTTCATGGTTGCAAGGCGGATACCAACGGCCGGTGGCTGGGAGGTCATGCATGTATATACAGTAAAGGGAAGCGTTGCTCACGAGCATGGAGATGCACATGTTCACTGCTCAGACTGGACACACACTCACACACATTTACACACATCTAAACACGCATCACAAACAGCTTGACTAAAACAAGTTGACATTGCTCTGCAGGCGTGAAGGATGCACCAGACATCTGGCTGTTTCATCGAGGAGAGCATTTCCAGACTTTTGTGCCTAGACAAGAGATGGTGTTGGTTGACGTGAATGATCTCAACGATGACGATGACGCATCTGAGGGCAGCAAGGCAAAATTTCACATGCTATTGCCCAACAGTAAGTCGCTGTTGCATTGCAAATTATGCAAAATTTGTAGGGTTCACAGTTGCACAACATCGCTAGACAGCAGCCATGTTAATGACCTATAATGTCATTGGCATGAATAATTTGCAGGTAGAGCAGTGGCTGAGGTGCCGGAAATGGCTGTCAACCTGTCCAGGATGCCTGGTTCCAGAGCCTCTTATTTGCAAGTGGCAAGACAAGGTAGCCCAGGTGGGGACATCAAAACTAGGGGTGCAATGCTGCTGACCATGCTGGCTATTTCATGGCAACATATGCCCAGTCAACAATGCCCAGTCAACAACATTAATGACATTGCAAATGTATGGTGCAGAAGCAGATTCTGAAGTCATCAACGCCAAGAAGCAGCCAGTAACAAGGTCTTCAAGAGGTTCGTGATGAACAATTGCTTCTTGCATGTGCACTCCACATGCAATTCAGAGCGCCAAAAATGATAGAATGTCTTGAAATGCTGACCTCAATAACGCTTGCAAATATCAGTACAGTTTTGAGGTTTAGTGACATCAGATGACTTGAAAACACAAGTCATGATGACTGTATGCATGAACGCAGACATGCGGTTGGCATTGAGAATGCATCTCAGCAAGAGGACATGAGTCAGCATCCAACATAAAGTAGCATTGTGTTTATACAATGATGCAAAACAAGCATGTCATGATTTGGTCAAGTTGCACATGTGCTGAGGTCAGAATCATAATTGCAGAGGTCAGCCCCAGAAAGCTTAAGGATGGACCCTTGGGAAAGACCAGGAGCAAAAAAGCAGGGATGGTGGATGTAGTGAAGTCAACAGCGTTTGCTGGTGAGACATTGATTTTGTTGGCTGATCAGTACTTGCTGTTGATGCAAGACAGCAGTTGAAGTCATTGCAGGTGCTGCTTGTCATGTATATTTTGTATCGTGCCACATGCCTGTGTCATAAGCTGTGTGACGATGTGCAGGTACAACAAGCAAGCGCAGCGCACAAAGAAGCGAATTTCAGAAGCCAAGGCATGTGAGGCAAAAACTGGTTGCGCCAGAGCCTGTTGGTGAGTTCTGACTGTGCCAACCAGAATGCCAAGGAAGTGTGCTTGCTTTGCATTGCTTTTGCTGACTTGTGGTGCAGTTGTCAGCGTGAAGCTATATAGAGACCAAGATGATTTCACTAGCACCTGTTGTCACAGATGTACTTAGCCACACATGTCTTGTATAATGCAGATGTGAGTGACGTACACTCCTTTGAGCCATTGTTGCTTGCTGAAGCTATTGACTTGGATGATGCTGACAAGGCGGATGTTGCTTCCAAGCAGCAAAGCAAGCAGCCCACAGCAAGCAAGGAGGCACCAAAGCGAGGACAGCAAGTTGGCAAGAGTAAGTGGCAACAGCAAGCTGGCACCATTGATCGCTTTGTGTTGCTGCAGTGAGGCAACTCTGCAAGCAAAATTGTAAACATGGTACGAGGCATCCTGTTTTAAGGCATCATGTAGACATGCATATTACAGCATCGCAACAACAAGGCGTTTGCATATGTGTGTAGCACGAACGTGACATTGCTGTCCATTATGCTTTGTAAATTGCCGCCCAGTGGTTACCATGTATCAGTGCAATTTGTTGGAGAAGCTTCTGAACTTTTATGCCAAGAAAGATATTCCTTGACCACATACACAAATAGTTTTGAAAACATTGTGTGTCTGATGAGGCTTGCTGCTACAGGCCAAGTCAGGCCAGGGAGAGCTAAGCCAAGCACAGCAGCAACAAAGCATGCTGAAGGTAAGACTGCAGCCCGGACATCTAGTCATTCTGGTGAGTCGCATGGTGCCCTTCTTGTGAGATGACAGCACAGCTGCTGTCGTTGGCATACCAAACATTGTCAGGCCACATGACATGGTGTTGTTATACATGCCTGAGTACAGCACCCATGCTCATGCTCTTTAAAGGTGTCACAAACTTACTGTGTTTTCTGACTTGGCAGGTGCCAAGAAGCAAGTCCCTTTGGAGCTGCCAAGCGATAGTCTAGTGGATGAAATCTTGAATGTAGGCAGTCAAGATAGTGAAGGTGAGTTGGCTGCATGCATCACAGCAACTTGTCTAGTCTTTTCCATATGTGAAGAGCCAGCAATGGTAGCATGTGCTGAAAGCAGTGCATGTGCTGAACTTGATGCATGTAGATGTGTTTGCTGTGTGGCAAACGCTATCATATTGTCATGGCTCATTCCGTGTTGTGCCATGCAGGCATTGTATCGGCAAAACCAACAGCTGATGACATGAGTGTACAGCATGACCTAGAGGATATCATCAACCTCTGCAGTCAAAATAGTGAAGGTGAGATGGCCGCGATGAAACAATAAAACTGAAATGCCATCATGGTATCAGCATGACACAACAATAACAATAATCGGATGACCATGAAATATGACAAAAAGTTTGACACGAAGTATCACTGGTGTTGGCACCAATGCATTTCAACTTCAGCATGAGGCACGGGATTGTTTGGGTGAAGTTGTTGTAGCTAAATCGCTGCTGCTGTGCTGACAGGCGTGCTTGAGCCAGACTTGGCGCCGGCTGCCAATGCCAAAGAGGCAGCTGGCACCAGTGATGAGGAAGGCAACGAGGCTCCACAAACTGCTGGTGCGCAATCTCTCAAACACAGCATCTTTGCTGTTGTAGAAGAAATGCTGGATGAAGCGCAAGGAATTCATGTTGAAACACGTGCTGCCAGAAATTCAAATGTAGCAAGGCTGCGGCAGCATCTTGCAAATACCTTTGCAAGCAACACAGAGGCACAGCAGCGAATCCTGGCTGGCGATTGGGCGCACTTTTGTCAAATAACATATGGCAAGCAGCCTGACATAAGCGAAGTCAAATGGCCGCCCTCATGCGAAACCTGGGTGAATTTCATGTTGCAATGTCGGCCAAAAGTAGCAAGCTACACTAGATTCAAGTCTGTGATTGTCAATGTCACTAAAGTTGCAAGTCGCTATTGGGAGAGGAAGTCAAACGTTCCTGCGTCAATGTTGAGACCTGCTCAGCTGTATCCTGCAGCTTGTAGACAAACCTTGTCCACTTTGCAAAGGGAGTATGGGCTGGGTGTGAAGCAAGTAGAACCAATCAGCATGCATGAAGCACGCAATGCCCCACACTTTGCAGACACACTGTCGGTAAAGGGCGTGGCACAGTGTGCTGCATTCGCCATTGGTGTGACCATGGGAGGGCGCCGTCCAGCCACATTGACAGCCATCCAGTTGCAAGACATCAGGCTGACAGCAGAAACAGCTGTAGCAGCTGGCATCAAAACCTTAGCACCAGCAGCACGCATTTTTTTCAAGGAAGAAAAGCATGATGATGCTTATGGCCCACGCTATCAAGATGATGGACGTGCACAAGGACTACAGCTTCCGGAAGGTGTTTTGAAAGTCGTAGTGCGAACTGGAGGCTGGGAGTGTGTCTCTGGTGTGGATGCAGTGCTTAGAGTTTATGCACGCAAGGTCATAGATGAGTTCATTGACAGGAGAAGCCTGACACTATGTGAGGACATAGGACATGAAGGATGGGCACAGAAGATTGCTGAATACAGAGGAAAGTTGGTCTTTCCGACAGAACCAATCATTGATGCTGAAAGAAGCAAAGTTCCACTGCAAGTGCGATTCCTGGCTTGGCGCAGTCCAATGTGGCAAAATTCCAACAGCGACTGAATGACATTTGTGACAAGATAATGCAAGCAGCCACTGCAGATGCTGATGTCCAGCCAGTCAACCGTTTCAGGCAACGCAGGCGTGCATTCACTTACTATCTGCGCATTCATGGTGATGATGACCTTGTGACAATGTATCATGGGTTGCGTGGCGCTAGAGCTGGACTTTGGCAAGAAATCTTACAGCAAGTTGTGCAAGAATGTAAGGGTAGCTTCCTTAGAGCAAATCTGTTCACGGCTTACGTGCAACGCATCGCGTGAAGCCGCTTCAGTTCAGGAGCTCGGTCCTCAGCAACTTGGAGTTTGTGCAGTGCAGGGCTGTAGCTCTTGTTCAGTAGCGAGACGGCAGTCAGAGGCGGCCTCGTGACTGGTGCTGCGGCTCAGTTGACGGTGTCGGGTGACATTGTCTCTTGGTGCCCGTTACTGCCACGCACCGTTAGCACCACTGCCGAAACGTTCAAAGTTATTTGGTCTGTCGGGAGAAAGAAAATTTTGTAACTCGTATTTTATGTATTGAGTTTAAAACGCCTACAGGGGAGCCGGAAAGTCTTGATCAGGACATTTGCATGAGTCACAGCTGTAGCAGTGTGA